>QANT01002714.1:0-120821 GCA_003254885.1 Purshia tridentata
CCATCGAAAATTTCCACAAAACCGAAATTTAACTCATTGGTAGTACGTATCTAAAACAAATTAAATTATTAGATGATCAATAGGTTAAGTAAATTATAGATTAAATAAAAGGAAAAGGTTAGGGAATTATGAAAAAGAGGATGACATCTTAACTTCTCCATATATATATAATAGAATTCATACATTTTAATGTAATGCATGCAAGTCAATTGGACATGAATATTTGGGTCCCTGGAGGGTAACGTTGTAGTGAGTAGGTGAAAAGCTAGCCATTACAAAACTTTGGTTAATGTAGTTAAAGTCACAGCTAGGCACGAGTGGTGTGATCCCCACCATTGAGAAAATAGTAGTACTACTTCAACAATTGAGTACTACTACAGCATTGGAAAAGAGGCCAAAGGCCAGAGAAACTTGATTATCTCCGTGATAAGGGACGTGGCATCACAGACAAGAGAGCGAAAGAGAAAAAGGGAAGGGAGGCCATTCATGAAATGTCATTAAATTAAAAAGCAACAAAAATTAAGAATCCAATGGCGACCAAAGAGAGTGCAAACTGCAAAGCCTTAATTCTCAGTGTCTGCTCAGAATCTTCTAAAGCATATATGATCGGCACATTGCTTAATTATCAGCAGATGAGGGTCAAAAGAGAAAGTTATGGAATGATATCAAAAGCTAGTGAAGAAAAAGGTATGCATAATGATGATGAAGAGATAGAAGGAAGGAGAAGGTTTCAAACTTTTTGACATTTTTTGTGAGCGACTGTGTAGACTGATCGAAGCTTCATCAGCAGTGGACCAATAGAGCCCCCAATGCTTCTTGTTTCACATGGGTTTGAGGTTGTTGGATTCAACTGCAACTGTGTCCATACAGTAAAAACAATGTGTCTGTCTCAGTCTTGTCTGATCAGGTAAATAAATTAAATTAAATATGTGATGACAATCACATGACATGATCATCATATCATCATACTACAAAATGTGTGATGCATCTGATGTGTGTTTATTTATCTGATATGGCATCACCGACAGAGAGAAGGAATGGGTCCCTAAACCTCAATGCCCAAACTTCGGATCTTTTACTCAAGTCAATTGAGAATAAATGTACTATATTGTTGATCATACATATCATAGAGCTAGGTTGGATCAACTTGACTATGTAAGTTTCACCCTTATAACGATGTGTTTCAAGTGGTTCCAGTTCCACTACTTTAAGAAATTAAATGTGGTTTGGTTTATTGACTAACTAATGCTGGCAAGGTACCAACTCAACAACCTGCCCAAATGATCTGGCAAATGAAGAGTCTTAAGTAATTACAGAGCTATGGGCTATGCCCAACCCATGCATGAATGTATGTGCCTAATAAAATTTGGGCTTCAATTGACCTTTGGTTTTTACAACTGCATCTTCCCCCCATAAATTGTTTTAATCATAAATTATCTTCAAGGATAAAAAATTCAATTTTAACTGAAAATTTACCTAAAATAAAATTAAACCAGCTTTTAGCACTTACAGCACTTTTAAAAATAGTTTACCAAACACTTTATCTCACAGCATCTTTTTCTCACTACACAGCAGAAACAGTTTTTTCTCACCATACATCAATCCCAAATTAGCACTTAGCATGTGTATAGTCAACGGTGTAAAAAAAATGCTACTGACATTATATCGGAGCTAATTTTGAAGTTGCATGTGCAATTTTTAGAATATTTTGAGCTTGCATATGCAATTTTATGATGTAGATGCATATGTTTAGGTTATAGATGCAAGCTGCCGAGTGCTCAAAAAGAACTATCTGAGTGCTTAGTAAGAATTTTGTTCTGGAAGTTAATTATTGAGCCAAATACATGGTGGGTTAAGCTTGCTTTATTTTTTATTTTTTTTTTACTTTCTAGGTAAAGTATTCTTGTTTTAAAGTCTGACATATTAATTAGCGAGGATAGCTAAGAAGTAACCAAGCGTCAAATACAAGGATTAACATAGTAGAAGAGTCTCTGAAATGAAGAAGAAAAAGAAAAAAATTGCACCTCCTTAATCCTCATAGTAGAATTGTGGGTTGAGAAGAGAATATGAAATCTCAACTCACATAACGAGGCCATCTTATACTTTCATGTGCAAAGCAAGTTAGTTTTCCTTCAGAAAAATGGTTAGTTCTCTAACGAAGTCATGAAAACGAGTTATTTTGTGAAGAAATCCCAAGATAAGTTGAGTGGATTGCTTCCAACCTTCCAGGTATCTAGCCCTTTTCAAAATAGATAAAAATAAGAAAAAATTTGAGGAATTAAGAAACTGTGTATTGCGTTCGAGCCCAAAACCTTTATTGATGCTTTTTGTTTTGGTAGATTTGATGAAAAGATAATTGAGCTAGATTCATGAAAGGAATGGTGAAGTGTAACGAAAGAGAATGAATTAAGTTCAAATAAATTCAGCACCATTCTTAATATTTCTGGAAGGTTTTCATGCTCATTTGCAAGTTAGTAAGCAAAAACAAAACAGAGCAAAAGATGAGATGCACATATATAATAAGGGAAATGAACTAGGTTCTAGCTAAGTTGCTCACTGATATAGACCCCCATCAAACAAATTCAAGTTATAAGTTTATATATTCAGTGCATGTGTACAAGGTCATTACTTTGCACTACAAAAACTACCTATAAGGGTTGATTGTCTTTGACTAATATCTTCGGAGCTAAAGGTCCTACCAATATTAATACTTCATATTACAAAATTGGTTCCTAAACAGGCTTTCCAATCTGTCCTTATAACAATCACGTGTCTTTGTGAATATGCAAATGTGATTAAAGTCTCTTCTCCAGTCAAGAAAACATTATTGAAAATGTGAACCAATTTATGGAAGGATATTTGATTGCAAAATCAAATCATTGAGGAAATTGAAACAAAATCTTCAATTTTATACATAAATTAATTACTCATGTTACAAAATTTTCCACCTAATGACCCTGATGCTATAATACCTTAGTTTAAGATTAATGCAATTTCAGAAGGCTTGTTTTCTGTTTTTGCCAGTGAACAAAAACACAGCTCACTCATTCTCTTCAGTGCAGGAGATTCATTCTTCCCCAAAAGAAATTTGTCTGGTACAATGAACATCGTACTTGTAACACAATCCAGCTCTGCTCATAAGCAATTAGCTCATTCTAAAATCAATCAATCTCGGTAAATCTCAGAACAAGATGTGCCTCCATCAATAGCAGCAGCTAATTTACCTATTAACCAAGATCATCCTCCATCATTCAATTGATTTGATCATGAGCTGGAAGGTCTCAATTACGCAAAGTCATGAGCAGTGAACCGAAAATTTGAAGTCAAATTTGATGGCAAAGATGCTTGTGCATGCCTCAAATGTGTCTATATCACTTCTACAAGACAGGACACTTCCTTCGAAGAATGTGGCCACAATGGTGAAAGTTCAACTACTTTCCCAATGATGATCAGCGTTGGTGATACTAACTCTGCTGACATAATTTCATCAGCAAGATCCTTCAGTTCTGCGAAAACCTGTATGAATGCATATGCAACAATAATCAGCTTACCATTAACAGAAGCATATTTTTCTTTTCTATTTTGATTTACAATTCTTCAACAAGGGGGAGAAACTATGCTTGTATCACAAACTTTGAAAGGGATCATTAACATAAATCAAGCATACTGGACATTTATCATTTTAATTTCCAATGACAGCTTCATTAGTACTTTATATCATTGTACAAATCATACCCTCTTGCAATTTTCAAAATTAAATAAACAAAAGCAACAAAACTAAAAACTTGGATCCAATGTCCTAGAAAAACATGAAAATACTCGGTTAGTAAAAATGCAGCTACACCAGAATGCCTTTTCAATTAACATATATCGCATCAGAATGCCTTTTTGGGTTTCACCATTTCAGGTCATTCTACAGTAATGCAATTTTAATTTTTTAATGTCTGATAGCTAGCTTTTTGTTTCGAAATATTAGTGGACAACTTGTCTAGTGTGATTATAATTTTTCAACAGATTTAATAAAATTTTGTATCTCAAAAAAAAAAACAAACATGTTTCACATTAAATGTTCCTCGGAAATATCACAGATGTGCCACATACTTTTAATGAATTCATAGTGAATGTTGCAATGAGCAATATATAGATCAATTAGTCACTGCACCTTGGAACACACATCAGAGCAATAAGGTAGACCTATATACAAAAAGTGGCCACTGCATTTCTTATTTGATTATTAGTGTGCAATGAATTCAATCCTAACCTGGAGTACTTTTACATGAAAATGCTCACTTTCAAGAATCAAACCTATGACTATACTTATAGCCTGAGACAATTAGTTGATATAATCTACATTAGCTTTGAACAGAAAATAGAGAACCGGTAGCAAACAGTATTTTCAGTAAAGGCTTCATATATAGTTGCACAATTTAAAGAAATGATGTCTAAAATGATTTAAGTAATCATAAGGAGACCTAAATTGATTTAGGTGATGATTCTTGACAACCTTCTCCAAATTTGAATGGAATATTCATTGTCCATGACAGTTCTATTGTCCTATTTTAAGTAGACATATCAATAAATATTTGGTATTTTATGTACTTATTAAGGGGCAATTAGACATTCCCCACAGGCATAACACAACCTTGTGTCTAATGACAATTGACAAATAACAGAGTTCTCCCAGGTTTTCAGTTTAATAATTAATGATAGATGTCCTAACACTAAAAATGATATACAGGTATTTAGGTAAAGAGATTGACACATTTGGAATGCAACATGGTATACACATGGTAGCCAGATCAATGCACAAATAGAAGATCATTCTTACCATGTGTTGTTTAGGTGTGGTCCCTCGTTCAACTGCAACAGCTGGCGTATTTGGTGGCAGACCATGATGCACCAACTTTTTAGCAAGAGAGGGGAGAGTCGACAAACCCATGTAAACCACCTAGGTCGAATTGGGGTCAGCTGCATTCTCCGCCACAAATAGAGGATCTGTTCCTCCCTTCCTGGAGTGCCCAGTGAGAAATCTGACACTGTTGGCTACACCTCGATGAGTTAATGGAATCCCTAGCTCTGCTGCTATTCCTGAAGCAGCAGTAATGCCTGAAAAGTTAAAAATAAAATAAAATTGATACATTTATAAGCAAGTCCCTACCCAGTGATCTTTACCAAGCTGTCTCAAACCATATAACAGCTTTACTTCTTCAGAAAATAATATTTCAGAGTGAAAGAAGGATGCATAATTTGGCTAAGGGGAGGGTTTTTTTAAATTAAAAAAAACCGACAAGCTGGGGTTTTCTTCTTTTTCTTCTTGGTCAGAAAGCTAGGAGTTCTTTGTTACATGAAAAATGGCCACAACCTAAATAGAGTGATATTTCTGCCTAGAGTCCTACTACCTTATAGCATAGTCAAAATGATCAAGACTACCCTGAGTTTTCCCTCAAATTAAAAGTTACATGCCATGTTATTTTCCTCATATCCATTCATTTCATCTCACTAGTGCTCCCTGTCCATAAAGTCCTATGGCCTATGTGCTCAAATGAATCTTAAGAAATTAAGAAGCAATGTATACTCATCTCAGGTACCTTTTAAATAAGAAATTTTCAATAAGAAACAAAGCAAAATGCCAATGAAATGTCAGGATGTTAAGGAACCAACTGAAAAAATAGAATTTTGCAACAGGAATTACATAGCTCATAATGCTCAAGGACAACAGATCCGTTGCCACTGCTGACAATGCTAAATTTTCTGAAATGACAATTGAAACGTTATCAACTTTTTGAGATGGATGGCATACATTACACTGGCTCCACTCAAGATTTTGAGGATCCTCGCTTTGAAAAACAATGGGCAAATAACGAAGCCATCTAATGTCCATGAGACATTCTAATTTTCTCATAAAAATTCTCAACCACGTAGTATTTACTAAGACTGATTTATAATTGTACCTGGAATAACTTGCACTTGAATTCCTTGTTGTCGCAGAAAATCCATCTCTTCTCCACCCCTTCCAAACACCTAATAGACAAACAATATGTTTCACTACAAATTTCACAAGACAATGCACCATTACAACCTGTAACAACTGTCATAACTTTCTGAAAATTCAATATAGAAACTCACCAGTGGATCCCCTCCTTTTAGTCTCACAACAATAGCTCCAGCTTCAGCAAAACTCAGTAGCAATTCATGTATCTCCTCCTGAAGGGGGGTAAAACAATCGAGTTCATTTCCCAATTCAACACAATCCCAATTGCAAAAACCACACTCTATGTATCACCAAATAAAAGGTCAAGTAAAACTCTAATTAAATTCATTAAAATATTCCCAGATGCAAACGAATACCCAATTCACCAAATTGCCCAAAGATTTCAAATTTATAGTGACAAGAATTCATACTAGAAACCCAATTGATAAACAAAACAAAAATGTGAAATTTGGTTTCTGCTAATACAAGAAATGCTAATAAAGATTAGTGCTTACCTGGGTTCTGCTATGGTACCCAGCAGTCTTGCCCACATAGAGAAGTCTAGCACCAGAGCCAACCAAATCCAACACATCATTGGACACCAACCTATCGTACAACAATAAATCAGCACTCTGCATAACTCTCACAACCTTCAATGTCAAGAGCTCAGGGTCCCCAGGCCCTGTCCCCACCAAGTACACATTGCCAGTCCCACAGTTGCCTCCACCACAACCTCTTTCACTCTCTCTCCTCTCTCAGCACCTGAAGCAGCTTTCTCAGCTCCGGTAGCTACAAAGCAATGTCATTTTGCCTTAAAGAATCGGTCAGGAGAGAGCATATAGTGGTTTGCTCCAATTGGTTATTGTACAGCCACTGGTCTCTCTGGTACCTCTCAATAGGACTCTTCTCTGTAAAAGGTGAAGAATAAGAGGAGTTGAAGTGTAAAGAACAAATGGGTTGTGGGTTTAAGGAGTAGGGTTTTCTGAAACGGGTGGAAGATAAAGAGGAAGACAGAGATTGAAGCCTACAGACAAGAGCCATAGTAACACACAAACACAGAAAAAATGATTTAGAGTGGAAGAGATCAGCGTGACTTGAGTTTTGTAGTCAGCCTACTTAAGTATTGCGGGGTGGCAGTAAGAGGAAGTGTTTGATTTGGAATGTGGGACCCTTCAGCAGACGAGGAGGCCAAGTAGCTTTTAGGCTCTAATGAGGGACACTTTTTCTAGTTTTATTTTCTTTTGGCAACTTCGCTCTTTTGCTTTTGAGTGAACGTCATAATCATCATTCATAAAGGACAACGCATTAATTATCAACAGTGAACTTCAAAAAGAAAATCAAATGATTCTGTTTTAGAAATGAATATAATGTTTCTGAAATACCATGACACATTTGATTAAAATATGGAATCATCATCATACATTAAAAAGACTTTTCTAACAATTAAGAATTTCTAGACTCATCACTGGTCATACTCATACATCATACACAAGCGTTGGCAGTCAGGCTTTCAGAGAACTAATGACTTCTTGTGAAAACACATTACAAGCAAGCAACAAGAAAAACATCCAAGGCTAATACAGATGACTTCATTCAAACAAACTGACGAGAACTGCTTAGCGACCCCTTTCAAACCCAATACGAGTTCTGCTGGATCCCCCTTCATAGCCATCCCGCATTGAAGACCCAGCACTTGCTCTCATTGTCCCTCCTGAACCAACTTTATCCATGGCTTTCTTACCCTTCTTCACCTCTGTCAAGAACTGGTCCAACCCAAATGGATCAGCTTCTTCAGCATCCTTCTCAAACTCAACTGGTCTATCTCTTGGACCGGTCCTCTCAGCGGCTCCGCCAAATCCTTTGTCAGGTTTGAAGCGGTCAGTCTTCAAAATCTTATCCAACTGCTCATCTGCACCTCCATACATATCAGAATCAGCATCCTTCTTAGGCCTGTACAGGGTTGAAAGTGTAGGCTGAGCAGTAAACAAGCCCTTGTCATAAACATTGTATTGGTCATCAGTGGCAAACCCAGAGTCCATTCCTTTCTCCTGGTTGAACAACCTCTGGTCATACATAACTTCTCCTCCTCTTCCAGCTCCAGCAGAAGCCATTCCAAGGGCAACTTTCTCACTAATATCACGATCTCTATCTCTTGTAATTTTACTTTTCTTCCCCATCGCTGCATCTTTGGCCTCCAACCTTCTCTCCCTTTCCCTCTCTCGACGTCGCTCTTCACGGATCTTCTCCCGCTGCAACCTCTCTTCTCTTTCCTCCCTTGTCTCCTTTGGGTAATCCACCTCCTTTTCCCTTGGACGCACATGATCCCCTCTCGTATCAGTATCCATTGCCGATATTTTTCTTTTATTAACACACTCCTCATTTCGAAAAACAAAAAACAAAAAACTCATTTAAAATTGGGAAATTGCCTCAAATAAACCAAATTAATTCTAAAAAGACTTTTTTAGACCATTCAAAAATTTTTAAACTTTTTTAACTCTTTGGCACAAAATAGGACAAAAATACCCCTTTCATCATCATCTCCTTCTGAACTTTAGATCTCATCGCAATTGCTTCTCTAGCCTTCTGCTCTGTTACATACAAACACTCAGAAAGCTTTGCAAAATTATCATTAATCTGAACATCTTGAAGGCCTCTCCCATCAGCTACAAGACGTTTGTCCATTGGGATGGTATACCTTTTTGGGTTCTTCCAGTTTGAAATACAAGGTGGAATCTTCCAATCTTGCTGGTCTTTCACAGTCACTAGGCGACGTGGGGTGGGGACCTAGAAGCCCTTAGAACACGCTTATGCTTGAACTTAGGAGGCTCGAGTGGGTCCATATGCATCTCCACCAGATTTGGCTGTGCAGCACTCAATTTAACATTCATAATCTTCTCAAGTGCAGCTTTTGTTTCTATTGTTGTTTATTCAATCACTTTCTGCATCTCTTCCTCCTCTTCATCCTCATCCATTTGATCTTCCTCATTCTTCAAAATTTTAGGCACAAGATCTTTATGTTGCGAGTAGACAATTTCTTTGAATTCTCGTTCGGCTTAACAGTTCGGCTTAACAATGGCATCGTACACAATGTTTCCATGGGCTTCCACTATTTGTCCACTACCTGTACACCATTTGTACAAATCTTGTAAATAGGCAGTACAAATAGACTCAACTCTTTCAAGTACACATGGTGTACAAACAATGGACAGGTTGTGGACAAACCAAGGATAATAGTTCTGCAACACGAGTTAACATGTTCACCATTGTCCACTGCATGTACACCATTTGTACAGACTTTCTAAACAAGTAGTACAAATAGACCCAACCCCTTCAAGTACGGATGGTGTACAAATAGTGGACAAATGGTGGACACATTAACTCATGTTACAGGACTAAACTGTCCTTGGTTTGTCCACAACCTGTCTACTGTTTGTACACCATGTGTACTTGAAGGAATTGGGTCTATTTGTACTGCCTGTGTACAACGCCTGTACAAATGGTGGATTTTACAAGGCCTATTTGTGAGAATTTCCCTTTCTTTGGTTTTCGACTTAATGGTGATTCCCACATCTACATAATTGTTCATGTTCCCGAAGTGGGGTTAACAAGTTAATTTCATGTAAAGCTTAATTTCATGTTTCCTTTGATGCAAACTCATTGAAATTTGAAAGTGGAAATTGTAGACAACAAGCTGTTGAAATTACGGAAAAAATACACAAGATTTGATTGATGATATGTGAAGGCAATTCTTAATTAGTTCTGTTTACTGTTATCGATATCTTACTTGTTCAATACCTTACTGTCATTGATACCTTACTCGTTAGACTCTGCCTAATAATATTGGAGGGTATAGATCCTTGCAAAAATTACCTGAAAGATCAAAACTGCCACTGCTCCTTGTATCCCTGTTAGAAAGTGCCATTGACTTGTAATGACACTAATACATATCCAAACAATTGGAAGTTTTCTATTTGGCCTTAATTGATTCTATGAGGTTCATGTAGCTGGGTCTCCATATATTAGTTTCCTCCACACTTTCCACCTTGGGAATGTTTCCAAACACTAGAGTTGGAGAAGCAGAAGTAGACAAAGTCGATGTTGAACTCTCATCCTGTAGAAAATCAGAACTTGGGGTAGAAGACGAGCGAGTTATTTGACTAACTGTGTGAGGAGGTCTAGTAGAGATCTGAGTCTTTGTATGTAGTAGAGCAAAAAGCTAAAGAAGATGAGATCTAAAGTTCAGAAGGAAATGATGATGAAGGGGGTATTTTTGTCCCATTTTGTGCCAAAGAGTTAAAAAAGTCTAAAAATTTTTGGATGGTCTAAAAAAGTCTTTTTAGAATTAATTTGGTATATTGGGAATTTCCCTTTAAAATTTTCTACTTTAGACTCTAACAATAAATATTTTATAATTTTATAATTTTGTATATTCCATTCAGAGTTGAGTAAACAAATAGCTTATTATTAAGGAAATAAAAAAGAGAGTTGAACATCTAAGGAGAAATACAAAAAAATAATTGAAGTCGGTCCACTTTTAGTATTTTCATTGTTTAATATTAACACACTTTAAATTAACATGCTGACTTTAAGTATTTGAATGCTCAGTTTGTAAGTTACGACTCACGATTACATGCACAATTACATTAAAAAAAAATGATCATTTACATGATTCTCAATAGTGATAATGATATTTGAACGCTCATTTATTTTATTTTTCTAAACGGTGAGGGTAAACGAGCCAATTTGCACTCATTTATTTTAATAATATAATAATATTTATTTTTTAACGCTCATTTATTTTTATAATATAATAATATTTTACTTCTAAATAATTCAAAATCATTTGCTTTAGTTATTTATCTCATTTATTGGACTGATAAAATTATAAGGTAACAAATATTTTTCATGTTAAATTGCCACGTAAGTTAATAAATGACATTTTTGACCTATTGATTCGCTACCTTCTTTAGAAATGTTCTTATAGTATAAACTAGGTTGATTTAGATATAAAAAATGAGTTTATTTATGACTGAAATGTGTGCAATAGATAATTATTGCACACATTGAAGAACAAAACATGTGGTCATGATTCACTGTTTCATTCAAGAAACAAATGAAATTATTGTTTTCAACTGTGATACATAATTTACACGACTGTACAAGAGATGGCACATGTATCAACCATTGATTGAAATATGTTACAATTGAGACTTAATTCTATTATTCGGATAGAAGGGGCAGCCTAGTAACACTGGTACCTCCACCACCAACAGCTAGTGATTTAGAGTTAGTCATTTTCAGAGAAGTTGAACTGGATTTAACAGGTTTAGAAGAATTCTTTAACCTCATGGGAAGAATCTGCAACCTGGGATTCATCTCAGTACCTGAATTTTCAGCAGCCAACTGATAACTTTTCACTAGCTCAAGCTGCCGAGCGATTATTTCAGAGCGCCTTGGGAGAAGCTCTACTGGCTCTCCACCAGGAATCACAATATACTCAATAGCAAGTCGAACCTCCTATCACAAACAAAAAGAAAATTTGTGTATAATTAAGCAGATAATATAAGTAAGTATTGTGTTATGGCTCAAAAGGATATAAAGAATTTACAGGCTCAAAAACAGATATATTTAAAGCGAATATGAAGTTGAATGCTATTCCTTGGAATATTATGCCACAAAGTATAGGGGTACAACAGAGAGCAGAGAGTCAAATTTGTCAGACAATGCCAAAAAATATTTTCCACAAAAATGTATGGGAATGGGAAAGAAAATGCACCTCCAATGCATCAATCTCTTCCAAAGATGGTTTCCTTTTCGGTGCATCGTCTTCAATTTCAATGTCAAAAGAATTATTGACTAGCTGCTTTGGCAAAGAGCCAACTGATTCCATTTCAAGAATCATACGAACTGCCTTGACCATTTGTGCCATGGTATTTGACTGCAATTATGGAACCAAATATCCAAATGAGACACAGCATGTATACAAGAATATATAGATATAGAAACAGAAACGGAGAAAGTCTTAAAAAGAAATAAGGATACCTTCATGACAAAGACAGGCAACTGGTGGAATTTTGCCACACCACGGATCCATGGGTTCTGCTTCATTTCAGAACTGGATGCAATAATTGCATCTGCTGTTCCGATATCATCGGTCACGTCTATTGCATCCTCAAGCCCCATTACCTTTGCTACTTGTAGTAGATCAGCTTCAAGGATCTACAATACATCAGAAGAATAAAAAGAAAGGTTTTAATACAAATCATCTGCCTTGGAAAAATTCAAAAATTTACTCTTTGTAACTCAACCACATACTCGACACAAAATTGAGCTTATGCAGCCTCCAGTACGGCATATTAGTTTACAAAAATTCAAAGTTTGAACTAAAAGAAACGTATGACCTCCATTCTCATTAGAATGAGTGTAGGTTTAAAACTGCCAATTTAAACATAAAGTGAAGCATGTAGAAACCCAAGTAATTTACCTTGTATGTATAGATAAACACGGGTGAACTTCTCTTCTCCACATATTTATTGCTGCTCAACTTTTCGGACCGATTAGGAGAATGATCAGGATCTTCATCATCAGACTCTATATCAGCAGCATCAATGTCTTTATCAACAATAAAATCAGATATTTTCATATAGTTCATTTCATTTATTAGAGTAGACTTGCGAGAGTCATCCGCATCAATACGACGTACTTCAAACAAAGGAGATTTTCCTATAACCAAGAAAAACTTCAATTTAGATTAACTGTTACCCTAACTACTTCACTTTTCAGAGAAGTATGCAAAAATAAATCAGTTAAAACATTATTTGGGATGCTCTAAAGAAGAAAGTGTAGAATACCAGCCAGTATAGCATCCACGGTTGCATCTAATCTGTGATGAACTCGAAATTCTGTTTTAGATATAATCTCAACAGCACATGTAAATGTTGGAGGTCCCTTTCTTTCAAGAATTGTCTTCTGCACTTTCCTTTTTCTTGCTTCTTCATCACCAAGGGTCACACTCTGTGGTCAGATTAAAATCTGGTTTTAATCAATCAACATTTATTATCTGGGAAAGGCTTAAATTGGTAAGATCTCATCACAATGCTTATTGTAGTGGAAATGACTGTTCACATATAAATGACTACAGAGTGGCAGAAAAGATACTGCATTGCACCTCTATGCCACCAACAAGGATTTGTAGAGAAGGATTCTTTATTATGTTGTCTATCGTCATTCCATGTGCTGTTCCAACTAGTTGGACTCCTCGTTGAGCAATTGTACTGGCAGCCAATGCTTCAAGCTCTGTTCCAATTTCATCTATTATAATGGTTTGTGGCATATGATTTTCAACGGCTTCAATCATAACCTGCATATAGGGAAAAATATTACATGGGTGCAAGACATAATGCAAAAATCTACTACTTGGGAACTAAAGCAATATTTACAGACAAAAGCCATAGGATTGATGTCAAAGCTCGACACTCACATTATGCTGCATGTTGACATTAGGAACTTGCATCCTCCTTGCACGACCTATTCCTGCATGAGGGACATCTCCGTCTCCCCCAATTTCATTCGATGTATCCACAATGACAACACGCTTCATATGGTCATCTGCCAACATTCTAGAAATTTCTCTGCACAAACACATCCTCTCTAGATCGATGACATGTTCACTCTTGATGCCAGGTGTAAATGGGAACAAATGGAAAATCTAAATGTTACTTCATCTGCTTAAACCTCGTGTAGGAAATACCTGATCAAGGTTGTCTTGCCAACTCCGGGAGGTCCTATGACCAAGATGGAACCAGCGCCCTCAACCAAGTCGCGGATGATCTCAGCACTTCCTGACACAGCTCGTCCCACTCGGCAAGTGAGGCCAATGATTTGCATTTTCCGGTTTCGAATAGCACTTATTCGGTGTAGTGAGTTACTAATACCCGAACGGTTGTCATCTGAAAACTCACTAACCTACACAAAAAAGAGTGCAGCTTGACATAAGAAATACATAAATAAATAATGAACCAAATCTTCAGTCCTCCAGAACATCCAAATTATAACAGAATATTTAAACATATTGATCAGTTCTTTAATAAAGCTATTAGGTACCCATCAATCATCAGCATAAAGAATCACACAAGGGTCCAAAATTGATAAATCCAATTGAATATAAACTGCACTCCTGATTATATATTTAAAATTAAAAGACCACCATTAACCACCAAAAAATGCTCCAACAATTTATATACTTAGATCACCTTCGAAACGGCGTGTCGTAGATCGTCTTGGTTCACTGGCTTTTCCGAGATGACCCAATCACCGGAAGGGAACCTCGCAAGTGGGTTCCTTCCCAAATCCAGCACGACCTCAATGAGCTCGCCGATCTCCTCGTGCCTGCACAACTCCCTCTTCAATCTCAAAGGCAACAAGTTCAGAAACATTTCGAGCTCCGAAGCGGCCTCGGGCTGCTGCGACGTGGAAGCCGAATTCGGGTAATTGGACACCGATCCATTTCCGGAGAAGAACCGATCCGACGGCCTCCGAATTTCCGGGGACGGAAACGGCGGGGCCGACGACGATTTGGACGAGGCGATTCCCTTATGCGCACGACGTTTTCGACGAAATGACGAAGAGACTGTGGACGTAAAGTTGGAGTTTTGGAGGTAACAGAGGGTTGAAATGGGAATTTGGTTTGCTGAGTGCCATGAGCTCTGAAGATCAACGAGCATAAAATGTGAGCTCAAAGCTCTCATTCTCTCTCTCTGTCTATGATTTCTTTTTTCTTTTCTTTTTTCTTCTTTTGCTTTGTAAATTCACACACACAAACAGGTTGGATTTCTCTTCTTTATGGTTGCAGTTTTTCAAGTGTTTCGGTTTGTGTCTGAATTTGGAACCGATGAATTGAAGAAGATTCGGATTTCGGAGGGATCTCCTCTGTGAAAGGAGATTTGGAGGGAAAGTGGGGCCCGCTAAGAGCAACCAAACAAACTGTAACGACTGTGGAAGCAATCGAATTTCATCCACGTGGGGCTGCTCTACGAGCCACACATATTACCTTGCCTTATTTTCTCTTTTTAACTTCTTTTTTGAAATTAATATCAAATTTGTTTATGAATAATGTTTGGCTTCACAATTATCTGGGGCGCCAAAAACTTCTTATGTAATAAATACGTGTTTAATAACTTATAAAGATAAAGAGGAATGTTTTCTTAATTACAATTAACAGAAAAGCATCTTCCTTTAAATGTATGTATTTTTCTCACTTTCTTCATACGCAAATACAAAAATAGTTAATGAATCACAAATAGAGTCATTTTCGTATTTGGTCGACTTTGGAGACTTCGAAGCAAAATCTCAACAACATTCATGGAATCATGATAGTCTTCCAGCCGTGCAAGACTGATGCAGGCCGCCGACAAAGACAGCTCTACAGCTCGATCTCCAGCTCTCGCCATGGATGGTGGAACTCATTCAACTTAAAAATAGTAACCCCGTAGGGTGGTCATTGTGCACTTATAGCTACCACTTCCCAAGTTTTATCATGTACCAACACATAAAGTTCTGATGTAATCCATAATGAAAGATCAGAGAGAGAGAGAGAGAGAATCCATCAAGATGAGGAAGCGAATAGGAGAAGATGAAAATACTGAAACATAGAAGAGCTGAAACTGCCAAGTTATCTTCATTAGCAATGCAAGCTAAGATGGAGGTTATGCAATAAATTAGCCATTTTCTTTATGCACGTCAAGATTTACACTATATACTCAGGTTAGAGTCTCTGCTATAGTAGAAACTCAATGCTAAGAAAATAAGCTGTACACTATACAGTGACGGAAGCCGCTAACCAAATTCGGTATACAATCTATTCCCAACCCATCAATATATTTCTTACACCTTCCTCAATTTTGTTCACTGGCACTGCAGAACCATCTCCTTCATCTAGCAGGATTCTGTATACTTCCCACTCCCGGTCTCGGATCATGTGTCTCCCTATCTCAACCTGAAATAACCAAAGCACACAATGAATGGTAGAATGACAAATTATAAATTGAATATGATACCACTCCTATCAGTTGGTCAAAAGAAATTGTTGGACATTAACAAACTTATAAGATTGATTTAGAGCCAATACCGAAAAGATGCGTACATTCAGAACTTTGAGGGCAAGAGTAATATCATAGAAAACAAGAGGACGACCCTTTCCAGACAACTCAACAGGGTTGGCTACCAACAGCTCAGTATCAGGACCACGGCTCACCACAGCCACTCTAAGTGGACGGAAAAGCTCCATTCTCAAGCGAGAACATAATGCATCTTGCTTGTTGGGATCAACAATCTTCTTGCCATCTGCTTGCATAATGAACAAGTCCACCTCACAATTTCCTTTAGTGTTTGCATAGAATCGTCCATACGAAACCTGATATTAAGCACAAATTTTACATATAATGATCACTTTTAGTAATGGTAAAATAACTTTTTTATGAAAGGCATGGTTTAATAGAATTATCAGCCAACAAAGACCACAACCACAGGCATAATAAAACTTTCTGCAGCAAGTCCTGAAAAGGAATAATACTGCCTTGATGATTATATCAAGTATATCGAAGTCCAACGTTTTCCAGGAACATGTGTCAAAACATTTTAGGTTCTGAATATTGGTAGGAACATGTTTAATGAAACCTCCCTGAGGTATTTTTGCAAAGATTTTTGGGGATTTTTAATACATGCAGAAAACACTCCTAATTTGAGCAGGTTCTTATACTGGAGAAACCCTTAACTAATAAGCACATCGTGAAAAGAGAGAGAAAGGCTTTCCATGAGTTCCCCTTAACAAATAAAAATAAAAATAATGTTATCATATATTGGAATTCACAACCCAAGAGAATTTTCTAACAGATAAAATATACAAAATTTGAATTAAAAATAAAATCACTCTTTAAGTAAGAAGTGCAGGTGATATATCAAACATTAGAGTTAAAGAAACGAATTAACAATTTTTGGCAAACATAAAATTCTAATTAATATGTTAAATGATTGATGATGGTAATGATATGATTTTAATATTGAAAAAAGAAAAGTTCTATGTGAGTTAAAAAGATGTACCTGCGTGTTGTAGTCCTTTAGGGTTCTCATGATATCATATACAAGACCTTTATGATCCGGACAGAAGATTTGAACAAGTGTGTGAGATGGGCTGAGGGTATTGTCCACTGTTACTGAAATGGGGTTGGAGGCAAGAGATCTGCTTAGGCGTCCATTGGCCATCTCTAAGCTGAATATTTCTTCAGTGATAGCAGAAGGTAGAAATGGAGAACCCTGTGAACATGCTGTAACTTCTGATCCAGCCAATTCAATTTCACAACTCAACAAAGTATGCCCTAAAACAGCTTTCAAACAATGAATTGTTTCGTCTTGTCTTCTTTTTGTATGAAGAAGTTCTCTGATTGAATAAAGAGAAGAAAAATAAAAAATAATATATTATTAACCATATTCTACAAAGGAGAGCCCAAACAAAATACAGCTCTCTCTCTTTCTCTAAGGAAACAAATGGAGCATGTCAGCTCTCTTTTCCTTTGCTCTTTGTATTATTAGCAGTTACAATCAATTTGAAAATAAGACAAGTGAAAGTAGGAAAGTAAATACACAAAAATACAAGCAGAAATGCTGCACCATTATTGAAAGGAAAGATTTTAAGAATGACAAACCTGGTATCTGTAACAAAAAAAAGGTCCATCACTCTCCCATCCGGGGTGGTAGATACCTTCACTCTCTTTAATGTGAGCTCCAGCTCACAAAGAACCTTAGTGACATCTATTGGATAAAAAGTATTAATAATAGTCTCAAGCTAAATATATGGTTACATATAATACATTTACTGTTCAAGTATTAAGATTCATTGAAAAAGGTAGGCAATACTAAGTAAAGAAAGAGAAAACAAAGACACAAACAGAAACAACACTTGTAGATCGAAATTACCAAAATAGATAAGCATAACTGAAAAGGAAATTAGTCATGTAAGTGAAAGAAAAAAATCCTTTGTCTGATTTCTCGAAAAGGGGAAGGAAAAAGTTTAATGTTGTCATCTATTGCTGTAAAAATTGTTTTCTTTCCATTTTAGGCCACTTAAAAGAATAATTTATATTTCCCAAATCTTTCATAAATTATATTCCATGACAAATTCAATCTAGTCTAAATAAGGGAAATGAAAACTACTGATTTTACTTCTTGCCATTTACACCTAAAAAAACAATTCTCTTCGATCAATGCTTAGATACTGCCATATATCACCATGGTGATCATGGTCTTTCTATTTTTATAATACAAAAATGACAATCACCCATAAAAGATAGTCATAACTTTGTCCAATTCATGCTCGCTAAGTTATTAGAGATGAAGAATTCAGACAAATCATTGAGCAAGTAAAGCAACATTCCCATATAAACGCAATCTAAGTCAAATTAAGCTTACAGGCTAAAGCCTCCAAAAGAAGAACCAATTCACAAGGTAACAATTAGTCATGCAAGGTGACAATCCTGGACATGAAAGATTACCATGCAATAAGCCTTCCCGAACATAAGAACACCAGAATTTCAAAAGGAACACATCTGGTGGCCTTGGTTGCTGGTTTTCAGGCCGATAATAATATATTCCAGAAGTTGAAAAATATGATGGACACACTTCCAACAATCTCTTTGTCAACAAATTCCACCTCGTGTTTGATCTTCCCACCACCCACAATACTACGTAGCACCATTTCCCATCCGTTGAAACATCTGCTCCACAAAAAAGAAAATTGGTCACCAGCACATTAATTTAAATATTAAGAGAAACTAGAATAATAAAATTACCATTGAAAAACTCTAAGAATGACCCATTTTCTGTTTTACTACAAGAGAACTAGTCAACTGGACAAATAAAGCTTTTGGCCAAAAAAAAAACTAGAGAAATAAAGCGGAAGATAGAAACAAAGATAAGCAGTCACCCATTCTTTGTTTCTTTCTAAAGATTTAGATCCACCAAGAAAAGTATTCAGAAAAATTCAAGAAACCCAGCACAGATATTCTCAAGAATTCAAGATCCAAACAGTAAATATTCCAAGTTTCGCCAAAAAAATACACTCCCCCACCACTTTGCTGGGTACAATCTCAAACCCAGCTCAAAAAACCTCAGAGTCATTCAGAAAAACACAAATCAAAACAAAACCAAAGCACACAGAACTGCAGAAGCATTCAATAACCCTCACCTCCTCTGCAAATGCTTAGCCCAAAGAGCAATATAACCCGGCACAGATCACAACCCAACCCAGTCTTGTCAGGACAATTCACAGTGATGACAGTGGGATCTCCAGCCTTCTCTGCCTGCCTAATTACCACCACGTCCTCGTGCAAGATGCCCATTGCTTTCAGCTAACACTGTTTCTGCTCTGCTTTTCGATGACTAGGAAGCTCAGCAACCGATATAGTGAGCCACTGAGCCCAACAAGTAGGTATCTTCGGATTCTCTCCCCTGTTCTTTACTGAGCTAATGGATTGGAGATTCCGCCAAATTCAGATCAGATACAAACAGAGGATAACAGATTAGGAGGTCGCTCTCCTCCTCTGCTGTTCTTTTCTCAGCATTTCAATTTCTCGTCATGTTTTCGTATTTGTTGACACTGTTGTTGGGTCGGTGAGAGATTAGGACAGACTTTCTTAAGGACAGGCTTTTAAAAATTGGTGATTAGGTATTAGATATCGGAAATTTTATGATACGTTCGTGCTCAATGCGTTTTGAGCACGTCCTTGTTAGTTGTTAGTTACTTGATACTTAAGTATGATTAATTAATTTAATTTGTTAATAAAGAAAGTGGACAAAAAACATAACAATTTGATGATAAACCTAGAGCGGACCGGCACCCTCCACGATATGAGGACCGCATATTCTCATAAGTATATGTGAATATGTCGTCGTGAATCTCCTGATACGGTTCTTTTATGTTCTCATAGTCATATGTAAATAATTAATATTATCATCAACAATTAATCATGTTTTTAGTTGAAGGACAAATTTTGAATAATTATGAAAAACAATATATAATCATTTCTTTATTTAAGACCGCCAAAATTTGTACTTTGTTACACTAACAACTTCCGGTACTTTTCTGATATCGTATTTATACCTTTAGACATTTTATTTTGTATATTAATACATTAACATTTGTATATTGGTATACCAATAATTTTGCCTTTTTAAAAAAATTTGTAAAATATTATTTATATACTTGAGGTTTTGCATCATATTTATATAAATTGTAAGTTATATTGCTATATAATTTGTGTTTCTAAAGATAAACCGAAGATAAAAATCTTAAAACAAAATATTGAAAAGAAAATTTATATACCCAAAAAATCGAGAGTACCAAAACTGAAAATAAAAAATTTAAAAATTATCAAAATGAGAATCTCGAAATTGTTGGTTTTAGTTTAGTAATCTCTTATTACCAATTCAAATTGTTAAAATGACGGATTTAGTTTCTCAATCTTTTAAACCATGTTCTTGAATGTTTTTAATAAAATCGTATTCTTTTAAGTGATTTTATTGCATATTTAGAGAATAGAAATGATAATTTTTAATTAAATATTTAATAAATTGATGTGGCCTCCTTCAATTTTTAAATTTGTTGAAAAGATAAAATTTTAAGAAATGCACCAACAGTATAATTTTGAAAAGCAAAGAAACCGAATCCTCAAATGACCACCCTATTAATCAATCCAACTCATACAAAAGACTTATATATTCTAGGATGGGATTTTACTTTAATAAATTACTGATTTCACAATCAAAATATATTTTCTCTCACTTCTTTTTCATGTTAAGCTGGATTGACCTACAAATACTATTTGATTAAAAGAAAAAATAGTAGATAAATAGGCTAGCTGCATGAAACAGCTCTGTTAGGGCCTTGGGCCGAGCCCAAAAACAAAAGGTTTTATTTTTTGGTCAAAACCCAGAAACAAAAGTTAGTAGAGCAAACCAGCGAACCAATAGTGAAGTTACACACATAGACATGCTGGCGCACATCAACTTCCACGTGTTGCATGCCAGACACAAACGCCTGCATGCAACCAAACCGCCTCTAATCGCAAAATTCCCAAAAAACACCCCTCATGATTTTCAGTTAGTTACTAACTTATTGCTTCGGATTCGGGGGCAAAACAGTAACTCTAATTAAATTTCTAAAATAAAAGCAGCTAGTTAGCTAAGAAGAAGAGCGACCAGAGTCCGTAGCCAGAAGAAGATAATGGCCTCCGGACTGCCTCCAACTACTCTAACATGCGCGGTGGGTCTTGCCGTCTTAACCTGCGCACTAAGCACTCTCTCTGTAGCTCTCCGTGACGCCCCAGCAGACTCAGTCATACACCAAGTCACGGACAATCATGAGCTCCTAGGAACTGAGAGGAACTTCAAGATTTTCATGGAGAAATATGGGAAGAAATATGGTACTAGAAAGGAGTACATGCAGCGCCTTGGGATTTTCGCCAAGAACATGGTCAGAGCAGCCAAGCACCAGGCCCTGGACCCCACCGCGGTCCACGGCGTCACGCCATTCTCGGACTTGTCCGAGGAGGAGTTTGAGCGGATATACACCGGAGTTAAAGGTGGGTCGGTTGGCTTCAACTACGGCGTTGCGAATAGTGCTGCTGCACCGGTTTTGGAGGTTGGTGGGTTGCCTGAGGGTTTTGATTGGAGAGAGAAAGGAGCTGTTACTGAGGTCAAGATGCAGGTAATTAATTAAATTTATCAAATTTTGTTCACCAAATAGTATGTTATCAAATTTGCTCATCCACTCACGTGTGTATTCACATATCATTTGATGAAACTTAGCAACTCTATATATAGCATCATTTGGTGTACCATTTTTCAATTTTAGTAACTCGATCTATAGCATTATTGATTTGTAGGTCTTAGGTTAGGGCATCTTTTTGTATTGTTTTGGATAATATTATTTATGGTGTAATTAATTATAACACAATTCTTGCTATAGCCTATATATTGAACTTGGCAAAAATTACAGTATTCTGAACTCGTAATTGATAGTGATGATGTATATATATGCAGGGTGGGTGTGGGTCGTGCTGGGCCTTCAGCACCACAGGAGCTATTGAAGGAGCCAATTTTATTGCAACAGGGAAGCTTCTTAATCTGAGTGAACAACAGCTCGTGGATTGCGATCACACCTGTGACGTGAAAGACAAGACTGCGTGTGACAGTGGCTGCGGCGGCGGGCTTATGACCAACGCCTACAAGTATCTGATCGAAGCAGGAGGGTTGGAGGAGGAGGGTTCATACCCTTATACCGGGAAAAAGGGCGAATGCAAATTCAATCCTGAGAAAGTAGCTGTAAGAGTTGCCAATTTTACCACTATCCCAATTGATGAGGACCAAATTGCAGCAAATTTAGTCCACAATGGTCCTCTTGCCAGTGAGTATACATTGATTACAGGATTGAAAGGAGTTTGGTTTTGAAATTAACGAATAGGGTCGAATACTATGATCATATATGATCATAATACGTACACCTTGATATATGTTATATCTACAAACACACACTCACGGACACTTTCATTGGATTAATGCTTTGGATTCACAGTCTGACAAAATATATATATCCATCGTCTAGATTGGTACTTATATGATACCAATGCATTTGACATATTTATATGCATGCAGTTGGGTTGAATGCTGTGTTTATGCAAACTTACATTGGCGGTGTTTCGTGCCCTCTTATTTGTATCAAGAAATGGGTGAACCACGGTGTTTTACTTGTGGGGTATGGCGCCAAGGGCTTCTCAATTCTCAGGTTCGGCAATAGGCCTTATTGGACAATCAAGAACTCATGGGGCAAGCAATGGGGAGAACAGGGTTATTACCGCCTTTGCCGAGGCCATGGTATGTGCGGCATGAATACAATGGTGTCTTCAGTTGTGACCACTCAAGCATCCTAGCTAGCTTAGCTAAAAGGCTTAAATATATAATTAGTCCACATACTACCTCTTCTGGCTCAACTTTTTTAATTAATTTTCCTGAATTTCTAGTGAGTATTAGTGATTATGCATGGGACTGCAGTGGAAAAGCCTTGTATTGTTTTTACATATATATTTTGTACTCTAATAGATGTTGGCTAGCTAGCTGGCTTGTTTCATTTTCTATTTTACCAACAGAATGCAATACAGATTGAACAATCCGATTTCCTTTTACTTGTTCCAATTTTTCAAACAGTATTCAACGGAGTCACACCACCTATATAAAATCTATCTATACCTTCTACCTATAGTAATAATACAATTATAAAGTGAGACATTGGAAGTTTTGGGGCAACTTTTTTGGTTTTTTAAGGTGAACATGGAGATACCATCAAATTAACCAGCTTCCTCTTCACTACTTCACCATCTAAAACCACAGCAGTAGCCCCCAACCCATCTAATGGGGCAGCAAGGACTGAGTTGTGTGACTTGGTGATCAATCTCTTAAATCAATTCCTAAAGAGACTTAACAGTGATTACTTTGAGACACTGCAAGGCGAAGAGGGAGGGATTAGAAGGCATTTTTTAACTTTCTTAATCAGTTAGAGGTCATATACTTCTCTCAGAAATATATTCACCAGCTGGATTGGGTTTCTTCACGAAATGGATGTGGATGGGGGAGCCCATATTTTGGATTGGGGTATCGGGAAAAGTTGGGCCTGCTTTAGCAACTTCACAATGTTGGTTGAGGCACAATGGGGTATTGAGGCATGGGTGACCTTGGAGGAAAAGTAAATGGCTGTGTTGGACAAAGACCCTCAGTTTTTAGCATTTTCTACTCCAAACCCACGCATTTCAAGCATGTGACTCTGCAAAATGGTATATTTGCAATGTCTTATTTGATAGGAAGGTTCGAATTCTGACCTTATATGAACCATTGGAGTTATAAGATCATTTCAAAAGGGGCCCGGTACCAAATTTATGGGTAAAATGTGTGCTTTTCCAACCTATGTGGCATTTTGCCATGAAAACTTGCTTCCTCAAAAATTTGTAAGTCTAATGAATATGGCATAGAGCAAATATTATGTTATAGATTTATTATTCATGTGGGCTCCAAATATAATAATTAGTTTTCATTTTATTAAATAATTTAGTGGATCTCAAATGTTATATATAATGTTACGATCACACACAATTTTTTGTTAAATGAAATGATATAAGTACATATGAATACAATTCCTATTGCCCAATGAAAATCCTAGATTGCATAGCAATCTCACTTTAATATGGGCTTTTAACATACCCATTGGAAATGCTCTAAGCTTCTAGATTTTTCCTTTTTGGAAGTCACAGGGTAAATGCTTGAAACTCACAGAGTCACAGGAGTATAACTACAAGCCCCTAACTTTATTTTTTTTCCACCCACTCATGCAGTTCTTTATGTATATCAAAGTTCCTTGAAGCCATACATACACATATTTGGTACCGAACAATGCTCGACTCTTTTTGCTTTGTTTTGTTATTTATTTATTTTTTTCTTTTTGGATGGCCAAAAGGCCCGAAAAAGATAATCCTAAACAAATATGTTATTGGGTCTAGCAATCCCACTTCAGACAACAGAGCAACAGAATAGTCAGGGCAGGCCTTTAATTCCCTGGAACCCAATCAAAAGTGAGACCGAAAATCAGCCGAGCATAATTCTTTACATGTAAGGAGGAATAAATTAAATTCTATATATACTTTATATGTTTACATGTTTTATTATGTTATGAGAGATATAAACACATAAAATGTATAAATATTATAAATTTATCTCATATATAAGAACATTCCTCTTTATAATTCAATTGCAAATTGAAATGTGTTTACTTGTAAGAAGGAATTGATCATTAAGAGAAAAGAAATAAACAACATCCCTTATTATTAATTTGTAAAAAAAAAAAATGACTTGTTACATAAAACGTCCCAAAAGATTCTCTTCCGTATTTACTTGTAGTGAAGCATTATCAGTAGGGAATTTCAATTCCTTATTCCACCGGAGAAAGACATCGAAAAGAGCAAAACTAAAATAAATGAGAAAGCTTATCACTGAAGGACGCATTCAAGTCATGCAGCCTTAAAATTAGGGCCAAGTCCATCCCCCAACAAACTGACAAAGTCTTGTACATTCATATACTACTAGGACTCTTCAAAATCATCAAACTATCATTTAGTTTGTTGAACATGGAGGTGAGTATTATTTCCAGGGATACCATCAAACCAGCTTCCTCTTCACCGCTTCACAATCTAAAGCCTCACAAACTTTCCATCTTCGATCAGCTCACTCCCATAACCTATGTTCCAATGGTATTTTTCTACCCCAAAACCACTGATCCCAACCACAATATCATCAACATCCCCCAAACCCTAATCAACTTGAAAAAGTCCTTCTTTGAAACCCTCATTTTGTACTACCCTTTAGCTGGACGGATAAAAAACAACCTCTACATTGATGATTTCAACACTGGTGTTCCCTACCTTGAGGCCCAAGTTAAATGTCCTATGTTTGAGTTTCTTAAGCTTCGAGAAACCGAGTTGTTGAACCAGCTCATTCCATTCCATCCCTTTCAAAAGGAAACTGATGATAGTGAGAAGTTACCTCTGATTGCTATTCAAGTGAACATGTTTTCTTGCGGTGGATTAGCACTTGGCGTCTCTTCATGTCACAAGATATTTGATGGGGAAACCGGCAACGCTTTCCTCAAGTCATGGGCTGCTGTTTCCCGAGGGTCTCGTGAGAAAATTATACAACCTAATTTCTCCCAAGCCTCATTAACATTTCCACCAAGAGATCCATTGCCCCAGAAATACCTAGATTTAATGGATAGCTTGTGGTTCAAGGAGAATAATTTTGTTACAAGGAGATTTGTGTTTGATGTTAAATCCATAGCCACCTTACAAGCCAAAGCCAAGAGCGAACAGGTGCCCAAGCCAACACGTGTTGAGGCACTCACGTGTTTCCTTTGGAAACATAAAATGGTTGCTTCTCAAGCATTATCAGGTGTGTATATATCCTTACACTAACTCAACATTTCATTTATTCAAATTGTAACAAGTAATTTTATGTGTGCTCACATATAAGTTGATAAGTAATTTATATATTAAAATGGATTTGGTGACTCTAGCATTATCCTTATAGGTTCACTGAAGTCTTCCATAGTAGCGCATGCCGTGAACATAAGGCCACGAATAAAGCCACAAATGTCACCTAATGTCATTGGAAATGTCTTTTGGTGGGCCCCAGCGATGGCGGACATCTCAGCTGATAAGACTCCTGAGCTGTGTAGCTTGGTGAAATTGTTAAATGAATCTCTCAAGGAATTTAATAGTGATTACTTGGAGACACTGCAGGGTGAAGAGGGATTTGGAGGCATTTTTGACTACCTTAATCTTATAGAGGAGATGCTTTCCTCAGACTCAATAGAGGTTTATGGATTCACAAGCTGGACAGTCATTTTTAAAGGATTGGATTTTGGATGGGGAAGGCCATTCTGGATTGGGGTCATGGGGAAAGTTGGACCTGCGTTCAGGAACCTCACGGTGTTCGTTGAAACACAATATTGGAGTAAGGGCATTGAAGCATGGGTTACTTTGGATGCCAAGCAAATGGCTATATTAGAAAAAGATCCTCAGTTTTTGGCATTTGCTTCACCAAACCCGTTCAATATTTCAAGTGCATAACCTGCAAACCCTCAGGGCCAGCCCTCTTAATAAAGAGATAAAGACAATATTTTCACTCTACTTTTATACACTTGCATTCTTTATATTTTTTCATTCTTTATATTTGTTCAAATTCTGAAAATGACCTTAATGAGTTTTTGGACATCCTCTTGTTTTCTTGGGATCGGACCTTAGGCCAAACCATAGCAGGACTTCCCCTGTTTTCTGTTAGAGCTCATGGAGGCAGATTTTTTGGCCAACATTTTATATAGTTTATTCACACTATTATAAGTACTGGAGGCAGATCTTGGTAGGCTTGTGGGCTAGTCAGACCCAATTTCTTGGAATGAAATAAAAAATTCTTGAAAATTGAATAATGTGTTTGAAAAAAAAACTTAGAAATCAACTTGAATCAACTGAGTTTGATATGGGTTCACTCCAGTTCAAGAATATTTCAATCCCACTTGAGAAAGCTATCAATAACAACAACAAACTATAATAAATTAGAAGGCAAGTACCTAAAAGCTGCAGTCACGCAGCCAAGCTAAAACTTAGGCCTAGACGCACGTAACCGAACTGTGTAGACCTTGAGGTCCCAAGCTAATACAATTATACATGTTGTTTAGGCAACCCAAGCTATTTTACAGTAGACTTCATAAAGTTAACAGGCTTAATTAATTTGCCTAGCTCCAACAAACTACTAGGCCTATAAATACTCGACTTCTTCTCAGTAAAATGATCTCATCAAATGAAGTAGCAGTTTGTTTGTTTGGCAAATTAGCAAAATAGTGAATATGGAGGTGAGTATTATTTCCCGAGATACCATCAAACCAGCTTGCTCTTCAATTCAGCACCTAAAACTTCACAAACTGTCAATCTTGGATCAGCTCATTCCCATAACTTATGTCCCAACACTGTTTTTCTACCCCATTACTGACCCAAATTTCAATGTCCCCCAAACCTTAGCCAACTTGAAAAAGTCCCTCTCTGAGACTCTCACTCTGTACTACCCAGTTGCTGGACGAACCAAAAATAATATGTATATCGATGATTTTGACGCTGGCATTCCTTACCTAGAAGCCCAAGTTAAATACCCTATGCTTGAGTTTCTTAAGCTTCAAGAAATTGAGTTGCTGAACCAATTGTTTCCAGTCCATCCGTTTTGCGAAGAAAATGATAATCCTGAACAGCTACCCCTGATCGCTATTCAAGTGAACATTTTTGCTTGTGGTGGAATAGCAATTGGCGTATGTTCTTCTCACAAGATATTTGATGGTGAAACGGGCAACAGTTTCATCAAGTCTTGGGCTGCTATTTCCCGAGGTTGTCATGAAAAAATTATACACCCTAATTTCTCCCAAGCCTCAATAACTTTTCCACCAAGAGATTCGTTGCCCCGGAAATACTTAAATTCAATAAATAACTTTTGTTTCAACGTGAAAAATTATGTAACAAGGAGATTTGTGTTTGATGATAAAGCAATAGCCACCTTACGGGCCAAAGCTAGGAGCGAACAAGTGCCCAAGCCAACACGTGTTGAGGCACTCACATCTTTCCTTTGGAAACATAAAATGGTCGCTTCTCAGGCATTATCAGGTAATCAATATCGAGTATTTCATTTGTTCAAATTTGATTCTTATTTACTACTAACAAATAATTTGATAAGTATATTCTTTATATATTAGACAAATATGTTCAAATTTGATTCTTATTTACTACTAACAAATTATTTGATAAGTATATTCTTTATATATTAGACAAATTTAATGACTGTAGCATCATTGTTATAGGTTCACCCAAGGCGTCCGTAGTAGCCCAAGCAGTGAACATAAGGCCACGAACGAAGCCACAAATTCCATCTAATGTCATGGGAAATGTCTTCTGGTGGGCCCCGGGGATAGCCGACATCCCAGCTGATGGAAGAACAGAGAGTCATGAGTTGTGTGGGTTGGTGAAACTGTTAAATGAATCTCTGAATGAGTTTAACAGCGATTACTTGGAGACACTGCAAGGGGAAGAGGGATTTGCAGGCATTTGCGACTTCCTTAATCTGATAGATGAAGTACTTTCCTCAGAATCACTAGAGATCTATTCATTCGTAAGCTGGATTGGCATTCTTCAAGAATTGGATTTTGGATGGGGGAGGCCATTTTGGACTGGGGTCACAGGGAAAGTTGGACCTACGTTTAGGAACCTCACAGTGTTGGCTGAAACACAATGGAGTAATGGCATTGAAGCATGGGTGACCTTGGAGGAAAAACAAATGGCTATATTGGAAAAAGATCCTCAGTTTTTGGCATTTGCCAAACCCCCTAAATGTTTGAACAAATAAGGCTCCACAAACTCTTTGATTAAGATTATGCAATTCATGCTTGCTTTGTTTTAGGTTAATAAGGCTTAAATTAATTTCATCAGTTGCACTTCTTTGTATTTAATTATTAGCAAAACTATGTTGTTCATCTTGGTAGTACTGATATCTATTATTACTATACTAAGGAGAACCTTCTTTGTCAACCTATATGTATAAATACTAATTACAAAATACATTTTAATAAATATATAAAATATGTGTGAATGTGCCAAATTAATTACATGCCCTTAATTCTTTATCCATTTTCCGTTCATTTTCCTAAAAAACACAGAGAAAAGGAGATTCGCAGGTGTTTGACCAAGTTGATTTTGGATGGGGGAAGCCTTTTTGGGTTGGGATCATGGGGAATGTTGATATTCATTTTGTACAAAATCAATTGTATTCCATGCCTCCATGGCCCAAGGCAAGTGGGGAAGAGAATGGATGGGCCTGGTTCGAAGAGCCATAAAGGTCTGTCCTGCAGGCGATAAAGTAGACCTTCAGAAAAATTATAAATTGGGTTAAGTATATATATATATATGTTACCGTTAACAGAGATGACACTATATAACTCTAGCTCATTTAAAATAGGGACAATTAATTCTTGACATGTATACCACCCCACTAGGCTGGCAATGGGTCGTGTTATGTTAGATTCGTATCGTGTCATTTTGTGTTCATGTTAAATACTATTCAACTCTAATGTAACTCGTTTAATTAATCATGTTGAGTGACTCAACTCTAACCCAATTCGTTTATAATTGTGTCATGTTCAGATTACTCATATATCTCATGAACTAAAACTTAAACATAATTTCTTGTATTTTTAAATCAAAGTAGTTACTTATACATTACCATTAAAACAGAAAAAAAACATATTTAATCATAAAACTAATAAATTCCAATACAAATAAATTATAATTCTGAAATATGTCATATAATACATATTAAAGAATGAGAAAAATTATTAATTTTCTTTATATAATATCAATTAAATTGATTTAGCGTGTTACAATCATGTTACATTTCTTGATATCAATTAACTCGACCCATTTATTATTTGTGTTTAACTGGTCATGTCATATTTGTGTTTGTGTTAAGAAATGGCTAACTCAAACCCACTAACTTCGTGTCAAGTTTGAGTCGTGTTATTATGTCGTGTCAAAATGTATCGTGTTTAGAGATTCTAAATGATGTCATTACACGTGTAAGTAGTTTACTTGTTATAAATAAAAGAGCATGTGGTGAATCTGTAAGGGTTACACTAGAAAAAAATATTCTTATTGAAAAAAAATATGTCTATATATAGTTGTATGCCTAATTATAAACCACACCTACCCTTACCTTAACCCCATTTTCGAAACCACACCAAACTGATGCCATGTGCTTCCCTAAAAATGAACTAACAACCCTAAAGCCCCTCAAATTTGAAAATGTTAGAGCATAGCATGGAAGCTTAAACCCCACTAGTTGAAGGACCAAAACCATAGGCAACATTTTGTCAAACATGTTACATGCATTTCAAGATATATTCTTTAAAGCTTTGCCGGCGTGGGGGTAGCTAAAACTCGACGGGGGCATGCTATTGAGTAACCCTTTGCAACTAATTAAGAAACTTAAATTAAAGAAGAAAAACTTGATTTATAACTATCAATACTATTAGATTCATAGTATATAATTATATATGCTTCTCCCAACTATTTTTTCCAACTTTTTTTATGATATTGATGTAACATAAGTTAGGAAACAAAATTTGAAAATATAGTTGGGGCAATAAGTATTTTCCTATGTATAGAAAAATGGAATACGAAGTATGCATTTAGCGTAATATTTGAATTTCAAACATCATTCATTGATTTAGAAAGATATCTTGTCCGTGGTTTTCTATTTGGAAGCAAATTTTGGAGTTATAGTTTTGTAAAACAATAAAGTTAGAAATTCTAAAATGATATGTCATTACACATGTAAATAGTTTAATAAAAGAACTTATTGTAAATTTAAAATAATGTGTAATGGCATGTGTCATTACACATTTACATGTTTAAGGGTTATACTCATAAAAAATATTCTTATTGAGACCCTAAAACCTAAATGCCCCTACCTAAATCTAAGTCCTAACTTGTACCGAAAACAATGTATGTCTATATATGGTTGTATGCCTGATTATAAACGAAATGAGAGGAGCAAACAGAGGCTAACTGAGCTTCCAGTGACCAGCATGGTGCTTTTCTAAATTCCACCATCAAAAACTTTATTCTTATGGCTTCAAATTTGAAGTCATCAAATGATGATGAGGTTCTAGTACAAGAGAATATGCATGTGAGGACACTGACACTAAACAGGCCTCGTCATCTAAACGCCCTTACCCTTGAAATGCTCTCTCGGATGTCGGAACTTTTGGGTGCCTATGAGGACGATGATAATGTCAAGCTGCTGATTGTGAAGGGTAAAGGGAGAGCATTCTGCGCCGGAGGTGATGTCATCTATCTGTATCGCAATATACTTGAAGGCAATTGGAGAGTTGGTACAACATATTGTCAAAAGATGTATAGTTTAAACTACTTGATGGCAACATACAGAAAGCCCCAGGTTTCATTTCTGAATGGGATTGTCATGGGAGGCGGGGCAGGTGCTTCGATACACGGTGCATTTCGTGTTGCAACAGAGAAGGCTATTTTTTCAATGCCAGAGACAGCCTTGGGGGCGTTTCCGGATGTGGGTGCCTCTTACTTTTTATCAAGGCTTCCTGGCTTCTTTGGAGAGTATGTTGGTCTTACAGGTACCAAATTGGATGGTGCTGAAATGCTTGCTTGTGGTCTAGCAACTCACTTTGTCCCCTCAACCAAATTGCCTTTGTTAGAAGAAGCACTAATACCCAAAGCTGCTTCATCACCAAGCTGTGGTTTTGCTTTCATTTCGGGGATTATAGATGAGTATTCACAGCAGCCAGCTCTGAAAGAGAAAAGTGCTTACCGTTTTATGGATGTTATTGACAAGTGCTTTTCTAGAAGCACGGTGGAAGAAATTTTAAGTGCCCTTGAGAAGGAGGCTGCAAATATAAACAGGGTGGATGGTCATGAACATGAATGGTTATCTTCAGCAATTCGATCAATGAAGAAGGGATCGCCGATCAGTTTGAAGATTACATTGAGGTCGATTAGAGAAGGCAGAGTGCAGGGAGTTGGCGAATGCCTTGTCCGTGATTACAGAATGTCTTGTCATGGTTTGCGAGGCAAAATCAGCAAGGATTTCAGCGAGGGATGCAGAGCTTTATTGTGGGACAAGGATAGGAACCCAAAGTGGGATCCTTGTAAGTTGGAGCTTGTCACTGACCAAATGGTGGAGGCAGCATTCTCCAAGTTGGATGATGAAGAATGGGAAGATCTAAAGCTTCCTGCACGAGCTCACTTCCCGGCAACTGCCCTGGCCAAGCTTTGAGCTTGAGTTGTTGTGGTGTTCTTACACACTCTTATATATATAATACACAGTTAAGAATAAAAGTCCAGTAAAAATAAACTGAGAATCTAGAATCTAGATTCTGTAACTTATGTTCAGAATCTATTTGGATTTTGGACTATTTTCTCTTTATGACGGTTGTTTCTTCGGTAAATAACCTTTTTTTTTTTCAGTATGGTTCTCACCTATATTGGTCTTTTTAAGTCAGGTGAGACAGTTCCAATAACATTACTCCATCTTAACAGAGATGAGACTCAGCTAATATTGTTATTGCTTAGTTCCTTAACCTCATCTCACAAATATATGTTTTTTATGATCATTTCATTTCAAATAAAAAACACTAAATAAAAACACCCTAAAAAAAACACGTGTTTGTGATACAAGAGGTTGGTGGAGGTACTCCTTCAGACAAAGGAGCCAAGTATTCTTCATAGGTCTGCTGGTTATAATCCCTTTCTCTTTTATCCTTTTCCCTTCATTAATTTTCTGCCATTTTTTTCACCTACCCACCCAGAAACCCACTGAGCATTAATTTGATCATATGTAATAAGACAACACAAACTTCTCTTTTAATACAGAGGAATTAATTCCATTCAGATACTCGGGATTCCAATTTCCAATACATAACTCTGTTTTAGCAAACTTTCCAAAAATCAACAACAAATTCTAATAAATACCAAACTTTTTGCAGGACTTTGCCTGTCTATAACAATCAAAATGAATCCCTTATTTATTGCACACCAACACATGGGATTGAGTCACTTGACCCATCGAATTAGTCCACTATATATACTAGCCACTCTGATCTTCTTAGAAATAAAAAACACGACACATTTGAGTTTTGAGCTACCTAGCTAGCTGAAGTTCAATGGTGAACATGGAGGGGTCCCATGTCGCATGCTTGAGTTTCTTAAGTTGCAAGAAACCGAGTTGCTGAACAATTTCATTCCACTCCATCCCTTCCGCAAGGAAACTGATCCTACCGAGCAGCTGCCCCCCATTGCCTTTCAAATCACCCTCTTTGCTTGCGGCTGAATAGCGCTCGGCTTCTCCGCCGCTCACAAGACCGGTGATGGAGAAACCGCCGGTGCTTTCCTCATGTCTTGGGCTCCCATCTATCGTGGGTCCCACTACCAAGTAATAAGCCCTAATCTCTCCCAAGCCTCCTCAGTGTTTCCACCGAGGGACTCGTTGCCCGAGAATTATCTGTCATTAATGGATAGTTTGTGGTTCAAGGAAAGTAATTATGTTACGAGGAGGTTCGTGTTTGATGCCAAAGCTATATACTTCATACAGACCAAAGCCAAGAGTGAATGCGCGCCCAAGCCAACACGTGGGGAGGCGCTCACGTGTTTTCTTTGGAGACATGCGATGGTTGCTTCTCGGGCATTGTCGGGTTGACCAAAGACTTCCATAATGGCGCATGCAGTGAACATGAAGCCACGGATGAAGCCGGCGATGTCAGCTGAAAGCATCGGAAATCTCTTCTGCTGGGCCACGGCGGCGGCCAACCCGGCCGAGACAGAGACCCAGTTGTGTGACTTGGTGAACCTGTTTGATGAATCCCTCAAGGGATTCGACAGCGATTACTTGGAGAGTCTACAAGGGGAAGAGGAATTCGAAGCCATATCTGACTACTTTAATCAGCTGGAAGCCATGCTTTCCTCAGAATCTGAATCACCGAACATTTATGCATTCACCAGCTGGAGTAACTTTTTTGACCAAGTTGATTTTGGGTGTGGGAAGCCATTTTGGGTTGGGGTCATGGGAAAAGTTGGGGCTGCCTTTAGGAACCTCACAGTGTTGGTTGAAAGACAATGGGGTGGTAAGGGCATTGAAGCATGGGTGACCTTGGAGGACAAGCAAATGGCTCTTTTGGAAAAAGACCCTGAGTTTTTAGCATTTACTTCTCCTAATCCAAGCATTTCAAGCCTGTGATATATCATACATATGTTAATCTGCTGCATGCATTAATGTTAATTATGAATTTAAGGTGGTCAACAAATTTAGCTTAAATTAGTTTAATTAGTTGATACTAAGCTATATTTGTGCGCATTTATTGTGTATACAGACTTGCAGAGTCATTGTGGCATGAAATTATGCAGTTTCACACATTCCAATATATTTGCATTCTCAATGAATTATATTCAATCACTCTGCAACTGACATAGTAACATGCTAGCTACAGTCACCTTTCCTCTAAGCCACAAATATCAGAAAAATTAATGCTGCTCTGATACTGCTGAAATGTATGCGTCATGTTTCCATAATTAATTAGAATTCCCAACCTGTGATCAATAAATTAGTTAAATCTCACTGCTCTTCGTATGGTCCTCTACACCCTGTAAAAATCTTTAAAGAGTTTACAACTTTTAGTGAGTAAATTTGGTAGACGGGCCAATATTTAAGAGATAACAGACAAACGTGATGAACATTGCATAAACTTCTCACAAGGCTTTCAGCTTCTTTCAGATTAACATTTGCAAAACTGCCTCCGTAACAAAAGAAATGAGCAAATATGAATTTGCAATACCCAAAAAATAACAAAACCCATGTCCCTATCAGGGCCGGCCCAAGCCCAAGGCAACCAAGTGTGGGCGCTACATTTTGAAAAAACAATTCATTTTAATTTATTTGTAACTAAACTTTCAGAAAAGTTCAAATAGGAAAAGATAAATAATGGCCGTAAAAGAGACTCATTTTGAAACAATACTTTTGTATTTACACTTTCAAAAAGTCCCAAATAGAAAAAGAAAAACAATGGCTTTGGGTGTTGCGCAAGAAAGATTGAAAGTAACATTCAGAGAGAGACAGGATTAGAAAGAGTGGGAGACCCAAAATGACTGAATTTAGTGCTGAAAACGAAGCAAATAGGAGGCATTTTATTTAAGGTGTAGAGGCGGGTCAACCTGGCTGAAGGGCGGTTCAAATTGCGGATCAGATTGGCAGGTCGGGTGCGTCTATGTGGGTCAATGCGTGAGATAAAACGGGTCGATCCGAACAAGTGACCCATGGATTGAGGCATCGGGAATTGCCAAGTCTAACAAAACCTCATCGACATTCCATCCTTGATGTGAAGACTCTGGTGAAGTATGCACATTCTCAAGGCAAAGGTTTGCTTGGTTGCGTGGGTGATGACCAGCTGCAACTTTTTTCTCAGCAGAGGTCTAATAGAGAAGGTGTACTTGTATTTTATCGCAACTGGTCATATTTATGTTCGCTTTATGTGCCTAGACTGTTTGACACCTTGTTAGGTGAACTCGACAAAGTGTGGGGTTGAGAGCTAAAATAAACGAAAGAAGGCTTCAATTCCCAACCGTGTTGCCTGTTTCATCCTTTTCAATTAAATTTCTAGTTGCAAGTTAATCCTTGTACAAAATTACCTAACAAAAAAGTCATAAGGTTAAGTATATTTTTTATATAAGCCAACTTTCCACCTTTGTTCTTGTAGTGGGCCAAATTTCATTTTAGTTAATGTAATTTCAATTGTTTTAGTTTTGGTATTTGTAATTTTGTTTATAAATTTTACATATCAAGTCAATAATGAATTAATGAACGAAAATATAACATTTTTTTTAGTTACAATAGTTTACAAATTACATAACTAAAATCAGAACAATTTAAATTATAAGAACTAAATGTTAAATATAATCTTTAAAATATTATGGAGTGCTGTAAATGATTTTTTTTTTCAAACAAAATATGGTGATGAGATGTGTAAGATAAGTATTAGAATATTTGAGCCACCCGGCCCACCCCAAAGGCAAAAGGGGGTTTTTTTTTTTCTCTCTGTTTTTTTATTTAAGGATATTGAAAACCTTCAATTTTATGATTTTTATCTTTACAACATTGAAAAGTCAACCCTCATTACAAGTATCAAACAAAATAAAGTAAACATTTTGAAATAAAAAAAGAGAGAAGAAGAAACTCTTGCAATTTCGTTGGAGTTGTAGACTACTTGTAGAGGAGTGGCCTGGAGGACATTGTCATAACTTATAAAATAATTAATTTCACTTTATTAGAAAAACTCAGCTCAATCCGAAATCCGAATCACATCCACGTCGCCAACAGAGACTGACTGAAAACTACTGCACAACCTAAAACCATTAAACCAAGAAACCCAACTGAAACAAACGGCATTTCAGTTCTGATTTGCATTGTTTCAGAAGCCAATTTACACTCGCAATCTCAGTCTTTGTAATCTGAATGCTTCCCGTGAGACGTGGGCAACAAGGTACCGCTCAGGCGCTTTGTCTGTAATGCATTAAAGTCCTCTCCTTTTTTCATTTTCTTGTAAATTGTTGGTTTTGGTACGAAGTATGCTTGTGGATCTCAAATGGGGTTGTTCTGTTTTGGGCTTTTATGGAAGAATACATTGAAAAATGTTGGAAAATCTTGCGGGTTTTTTTCCGTGATTTAGAGTAATGTAAAATTTCCGGTTTCTTCTGGATCTATTTTTTCTAAAGAAAAAAATTTGCGTTGATTTCATCGTACGGCAACATTATTGAAACAAATTTGTAGATGATTGCCTAGTTTGGAGGTGAATAAAGTGTATTAATGGTAATAAATGGAGATCAAGTTCTATGGTACCTGGACCAACATGCTCATTATTGAATCATCTATAGTTTGAATTTGCAAAGAATGATTGACATTTTATATTGGAGCTTGGTGAGTGATACATCAAAGTAGTCCCAGTTTCTGCTGGAGAGTTAAAAAAAATGAATTCTTTCTTGTTACCATGATGTGGGTTCTTATTGAAAGGGTCATCTTGTAGTTGGATTTGTGCCAAATTAGGAAACCGTTCTTGCAATAGACAACTAAACTGTGTCAAAACAGGTTTTTTAAATTCTTTGTGTTGTCGTCAAAGTATCATCTTGTAGGTCCTTAAGGGAGTGCTGCATAGAAGATGAAAAGCATGAAAACTAATGCTCAATTTGGAATCATCATGGACGACATTTTATATTGGAGCTTGGTGGGTGATACATCAAAGTAGAGTCCCAGTTTCTGCATTAGAGGGATTTCTTTCTTGTTACCATGATATGGTTTCTGATTGAAAGGGTTATTCTTGTAATTTGGTTTGTGCCTAATTAGGAAGCCGTACTTGCAATAGACAACTAAACTGTGTCAAAACAGGTTTTATAAATTCTTTGTTTTGTCATCAAAGTATCATCTTTTAGGCCTTTATGGGAGTGGCGGATAGAAGATGCAAAGCTTGAAATTTGGAGTTTCTATTCTTGGAAAGTAGTGAAGCTTGAGGAAAGTAATTTTTGGATAATCCAACATGGATGTGTATGACTTTGTAATTAAATCGATCATATGCATTTGTGGAGCTTATGGCATTATTAATCTTCCTATATTTGGCCATTTGTTTTCAACCAACATGTGTTACATTAATACCTATGCTTTTCTTCTTCATTTATCTTTCTTATATCTGTTTGTTACCTGGTGGAACTCCCTTATGCTAAGAAATAGCTGTTTGCTGCATTTCAGGTGGCCATATCTGTTAGTAGAAGTGTTGAACACTTAAAAGAAAACTCCTTAACAATTTTAGTATTGTTGCATAAAGGAATGGTCACTCAACTTGGAGAAAATGGAGGTGAGTACTGGAAATTCCCATTCCAATGAAAAGCGACCTTTGGAGCATTCCAAATCTGCCAATGAAGAAAAAGGGCCTGCAGAAAAAGAAGCAAGCACCCCTGTATTTGTTAATCATGGTAAGTTCTTTAGCTAATACTGCTCTGATGATAAGCACTAATACTTATGTATGCATCATTTATTTTTCCTACTTTGGTAGCACCATAATCAGTAATAAACACCACTGTTGAATGTTAATCAATTTGACTACAAAGTTAACATATGTTAACTTTTTAAGTTTCATCAGATTATATGCATACTTTTACTATATCCATTAGGCTTTCGTGTTATTTATTTATGTCCAAAGTAGTAACTAGTAAGCAATGATTTTTTATGTAGCCTAGCCCATATTACCGTTTATGTGCAACCCAAAAAACCGAAGTTGATTTTTTTGTTTCATAAGTAATTGGTATTAATCATTATTGTTCTTTGAAGATAATCAAGCTAATTTATCATGTAGCTGCAATTTCTTGGCATGAGAGTAGAAAAAAATGGGTTGGGGAACAGCGGGTGCAAAGAATGGCAAGGGATCCAATCATAAGGTATTTCCTCTTCACAAAGCTTCTTGGGTAGAAAGGAGTAGGTTTTGTTATAGTCATGATTACAGAATCTACACCATCAGTTTGAAATTTTATTATCACCACTCCAAGCATATATTGTAATAGAGCTTCTTGGGGAGAAAGGAGAATTTTTTGTTATAGTCTTGGTTACAGAATCTACATCATTAGTATGAAATTTTATTATCACCACTCCAAGCATATATTGTAATAAAAAGTGAGGCTCTTAGGGAATCTTTGGTTATAAACAGTCAATGTGCATTGGAGCTGTCAAATAGGAGAAAAAGTTGGACAGTGTAACTGTCATAGCATATAACTTATTATATAGTATATGAATGAAGCATTCCAAAGAAAACACAATTGCTGTGAAATTTAAGGTTAGATAACTTGTGTGGGAATTTCTGGCTGCCAATGTAAAAGATGTAATGGTGTATGTGTTTTGTTAATGTGGTATTAGTGACACTGCCGACAAGGGCTATGTAATTTGTTAAACTTATAGGACTACAAAATTTCAAAATGAACTTATTTGGTGTTACTCTTTAAAACCCCAGTATATATACCTCCATCACCATGATATTGGTGGCTTTGTCCAATTCTTTCTGTTGAATTCTAGCTACTCAAAAAAAGTCTGGAAGATAATGCGAAAATTTTATGTTGCAGTTGGTCGACAGCATATGAAGATCTGCTTTCGACAAATGATTCTTTTCCTGAGCCAATCCCTTTAACTGTAAGTTTCAAAAAAGCATGTATCACATAATATTTCCACATATTTAGAAGCATGAGGTGAGAGAAGTAGAAAGAGTGAGTGAGTGAAGTATTCAATGTGTTACTATTTTAGTATCAGATTTTATGATATCTTGTTATGACTTTTTCTTTGTATTGTGAATTGAAGTGATTGGTGAATTTTGCAGGAGATGGTAGACTTTTTAGTTGATATTTGGCATGATGAAGGCCTCTTCGATTAGACAGTGCGGAGACAGATTAAAGTTGGAGAAGTGAAGTCATATAACCCTCTACAGTCTACAATGCCTAATATGATCTAATTTCTTGTAGCTGATTGATCACATGAGATGGGAAAGCATCACTATGATTCAATAAATAATAGTAAAATTCTTTTTAGTTCTTTTTAATCCCTTGGATTGAAAATTTTAGATATTGTACACTACCACCTTAATTTGTGGTAAACAATTTAATGCATCTCATACCATTCAATTCTATATTATGATTGTGAGGTCCAGCTTCTGAGGATCATGTGGTTCTACCTATTACAAGAATTACCAAACCCACCAATTTTTACTTTTTTTTTTGTTTTGGGAATGTCAGTTAATCCAACTAAGGATACAGTCAGTGGCCATCTCTCGCCATGCAAGTGGTTTATAAAATAATGAGTACTTCAATTTTTATCATCTCAATTGATCGTGTCTTGTATTATAGAGGTAAGTCTCACATTTATTATGGAATTGATGCAAAACATAATCGATCAAGATGGTACAAATACTTATACTAATAAGCCATTTGATGTTAACCCTTGAATACTTATAACTTATTGAGAAAATTATAGCAATAGCCCTTGAACTTTTACCTTATATCATTTTAGTCAACAAATTTGTTATTTAAATTTTATAGTCTATGGAAATCATGTCGGGAGAAGAAAATTATAGTGAGTGATAATTTTTACATTACTTGATATGTGAATAAAATTTACAAAATTAATAAATAAAATAGATGGAATAGACTTAAGTGATATACAACTAAAAATTTAAGACTATAGAATTAGAAAAATAAATTCTTAAACTAAAGTGATATTTAGAATAAAGAATATCATTGTTGTAATTTATTCGAACTTAATTACTAGCACCATCGGTAAAATTTTATGTGACATTAAAGAAAATGAAAACGCGGCGGCTTTAGGACAGCTGGAAGTGGAGGTCTGAAAGGAAAAAGGTGAACGCGGGAAGAAAAAGTCTCAGCTTGGATCTTCTTCTTCATCACATAAATTCGATAGAGGAATTCTTCGAAGTGTGCTTTTTTGTTCTTCTGGGAATTTGAATTAGGAAGAGCGAAGAAGAGAAAAGGAATGAAAAAATTCAAGAGCATGTTAAAACAGAAACCTGCAGACCCATCCGAGCAACTGAGAGATTGGCAGAGACGACTCCGCCAAGAGTGCAGCAACATCGAGCGCCAAATCAGAGGCAATTCTCTCCCTCTCTCTCTCTCTATTAAGCTTCTTTACTTTCTGGGTCCATTTCAGTTGGCGCAAATTACTTGTTTTCTTCTATTTTCTGCTGGTTTTTTCTGTTTTTGTGGTTTGGCGATTGATTTAGTCTAAAAAGGATTATGGGTTTGTTTCTTAGATCTTCAGAGAGAAGAAAAGGCGGTACATAAAGCCATTAAAGAGGCTGCAAAGAGAAATGACATGGGCTCAGCCAAGGTACTGCAAAGTCTAACGTTAATCTTTACTCATTATCAATGACTTCTAGCAAAGTCATTGATAACTATGAAGGTTCCAAAGTCATCTTTTTTGGAGGGTTTGTGGATTAGAACCAAGTGTCACCTATCTACGTCTTGAATATGATTGATCCTTTGCATTATATTCAGGCACTTGCAAAGGAAATTTTGAGGTCGAGAAAAGCTGTAAATCGCCTTCATGAAAATAAGGCCCAAATGAATTCAATATCAATGCACCTTGGAGAAAGTGTTGGTATTGCTTCACACATAAACATTTTTCTAGTTCCCGTATGAACATGTATCAGCTTCTTCTTATTTGTATTCTATATGTTGATTTATTAGCATGAACAGTCTGAATAATATAGTTACCTTTAAACACTTTCTTCACATTTGTACCTTTTATATAACTCCACAGCCCACCCCCAATCCATTCTCCATGGTTTAAATCAGCTTATGGTATTGATGTATTGTATGTGCTTGCAGCACTTGCCCGCACTGTTGGTCATATTTCAAAGAGCACGGAGGTCATTAAACTTGTCAATAACCTCATGAAAGCTCCAGAAATGGCTGCCACAATGCAAGAATTTAGCAAAGAAATCACCAAGGTAAAATCCCTTTAGGTGCTTTTCTGGTGGCTGTTAGAAGTTTCAAAAGGCCCTTGCTTTCTTAAGTGCTACCGCAGCTTAACTAATGTTGTCTTTGCTTTTGGTTAAGCAGGGCTTTTTATCTTCTGCCTTATTTATTTATTTATTTTGCACACCCTTTGACTGGTTCCTAGTTTATGGGACCGTGTGTTTTTAATAATGTGAAGAGAAGGAAGCATATCTAAACTTGCAGGGTGTTCACTATGTGGAACTTTTTTACTATATGTACAGCCTCTACGTTCTTGAATGTTTAGATGTAACACTCTTTGGTCATACAGGCAGGGTTGATTGAAGAATTTGTAAATGATGCTGTTGATACGGCATTAGATTCAGAAGATATAGAAGAGGAAACTGAAGAAGAAGTTGATAGGGTGCTGAGTGAAATAGCTGGTGAGACAGCTGCACAGCTTCCAGAAGCTGTCAGGAAGGAGAGGACAAAGGTACCTGTCCAGGGGGCTAGACTGGCTAGTGCATCACAAGAAGTATGTGTAAATATAGACTCCATTTCTAGCTCTCTCTGTTCCTTGGAAGATGCCAAGGAACTGACTCTTGTTACTAATTCGTGCAGGAAGAAGCTATAGCAGAGGGTGCAGATGATGTGGAAGAATTGGAAGAATTGAGGGCACGGCTTGCTCAAGTGAGGTCATAATTGTTCATGAAGTTCTCGCTGCTTGTTCCCTTGGTATTACCGTATAGGAATAAGTGTGTGTACTTTGTAAAGGCTATAATTCATACATGTAAAGTTCAAGAAGTTCTGTTTTGACAGTTCAAAGGGCTTTAGACAGCTTACAGTAGTATAAAGCATTGCGAGTACTCTATTTTAGTATGTTACATATTACAAGGTTCTGTTTGTTCAAGACTTGATTTTCTTCTGACAAAAATAGCAGTCTAATGAATCTTTTAAGCATCTAATTTTCAAATGCATGTTCATATGACTGGTTTTATTATTGAATGAGTCTTGGATATATCAGATTCATGAGCACCAGATCAAAGGCTATTCTGTGTGACACTAACTTATCATATCATTTATAACAAAGGAAGAAGAAGAGTTTTATTCGGACAATGCCATCCTTCTACTCAAACCCTGATATTACTTTGACGGCAGCATCTTAAATGGATTACAACAAAGAGCTTTGCTTTCGACATTCTCCTATCCGGGTATGCAGCTGTCAGCGTTTATGTGTAAAACATGATATGACATCTATATATATCCACGATCCACAATCACTCATACAATAATCTAGAAAGTTATGATATGTTCTATATATAGCTTCTGATAATGTCACTGTTTGGAATTATTACTGAATTGGCATTGCTATTATTATGTGATCGATTGTCTATTGCACAAGTCTTGATTAAAAAGAGATAGGCTAGTGAGACTCTACTTTCCTAGTTCCAATTTCACTTTCCATGGCCCAATCTTCACCACCAAGCTCTTGCTTAGACTTAAAACATTTTAGCAAAACTAGCCCACCTTTCTGTTTTACCTTTCACCTGACACATAGTTTGCCCCGAAAAAGATGCCCCATCTTTCATGAAGTCGGTGCAAATTGTCCTTCCCATGTGAATGAATGGGATCATCCTCAATCACTGATTCACTAGCACCTTCTTTACGTGCACTCCTTTAACGGTGAACCGCTTTACACGTAATTACAAAAACACCTTGTTTCCTTTCTTTGCTTATTTTGTGGCACTCAAGCGAAAGCAACCCGACACGTCACCACTACGAACCCAACTCATTCGAGAAGCCAAACTGCTGCATCCCATTCCCCACGTAACACTCATCCTCATCTGACACCTGGCCCCCAGAAAATAAAAAAAAGTTATATATAGTCATGCCCCCAAACTATCACATATGCCTCATTTTTTTTTCCCTCAATTGTTATTTTATTTTATTTTGCTTTCCAAACTTTAATGTGCGTCACTTTATCTTAATATATTACCATATTGTAATGTGAAATGAGTGACTTTTAAATAACAAATTTTGAAAACTTTTTTGCCTAACAAAAATCAAATTTATTCATGGGAAACATAAAAATGTGAGCAACCTGACTGTGGTTTACATGTGCTCTACAAGCTCCACTCATTTTTAATGAATTCAGTTTTCTTTTATTATATGTGTAAATTTTAAGTCACTCATCACAAATCACCAAGAGCTTAAGTAGAGTAAAGGATTGCAACAAGTAACGAATTTAAATTTGAGGGGAAAAATGAGATAAAATGAAATTTGAGAAATCAAGTAAGACAAGTGATAGTTTTGGGACATAGCTATAATTAAAAACGACCATAAATAAAATGTAGGATGCCGATCGGTTGAATCCGTGTGCTTAACCGCAGGCGATAACCCCTCCAAACCTCCGTTATTCTCAGAGTATAAAACGACATCACTCCCCAGTCCCCACCCACTCCACAACTTACCTGTCCACTTTACTCGTTGGAAGTTGAGAGACCGTTTGTTACCCGCCCTTCCTCCGAAATATCCCTCCCTCTTTACCAAACCCATTTCTCATTTTCATTCTTCTCCAAAACACAAAACGAAACGCAGAAGCAGATACAGAAACCGCGATGGAGCGCTCGATTTCTCTCTCTCTCCTCATATTCACCTTTCTCTCTCTTACTTTCTCTCCCCTCCTCCCTTCTGCCAGGCTCGACAACCCTCTGGGTCTCGCCAGGTCCAGCCTACCGTCCGTGCACGCGCAGCAGCTGATCAGAGCCCTCAACCTCTTTCCCAAGGATGACGTCAACATCATCGACCGCCCCGAATCCTCGTCGATCGCCACGCCAAGGCTCGTCGAGAAGCGATTCCGACTCCCCAACCTCGTCGGCGACTCGGGGGTTTTGATCGAGGACCTCGGACACCACGCCGGCTACTTCAAGATTGAGCATTCTCACGCTGCCAAGTTAGCTTTCGAAACTTTTTAGGGTTCGCGGTTTTTTCGATTCGAAGTTTTTCTATTTGGGGGTTTTGAGGATATAGAATTGTAACTTTTGTGTTGCATGGTGAATTTGAGGTTTTTGGAGGGAGATTTAGTTGGGTTACGTATGAGTTTTAGGGTTTGATAGTTAGCTGAAGCTCAAGTTCTAGGAAAATATGTTATTGTTAATTTTGTGTTGCATGGTAACTTTGAAGTTGTTACAGGGAGATGCTTGGATTTCATATGAATTTTAGGGTTTGATGGTTAGCTGAACCTCAAGTTATAGGAAAATAGGTTGAAATTTGGTTTATTATGAGGAATTTCTAGTTGACGAATGGATTGGCAAAAATGCGGTTTAATGGAATTATTCTACCAGTTGATTATCGATAATCACTATTTTTGGTAGCTTAATTAAGTCTTTTGTGGAACATCTATTGTCTTTATCTGCTTGCTTGCTGTTCTTACAATTCAATTTGTGTGATTGTGTAGGATGTTCTACCTTTTCTTTGAATCTCGCACCAACAAGAAGGACCCTGTTGTTATTTGGTTGACTGGAGGTCCAGGGTGCAGCAGTGAATTGGCTGTCTTTTACGAAAATGGTCCTTTTACAATCGCAAATAACTTGTCCCTTGTATGGAATGAGTATGGTTGGGATAAGGTATATGAGACTCTGTCATTTTCATTCTTCTTTGTTATAGTTGGGCGTGATTGTATCTCAGTGATCATATGGTATTGACCATTGAGTATCCAAAGTAGAATTTAACATAATTTTATGTCATTTTTAGTACAGCTCTTTTTTTATTTGCAAGAGAGCTAACAATGGTTTTTTTATTTTTTGCAGGCATCTAACCTTCTGTATGTTGACCAGCCGATTGGAACTGGGTTTAGTTATAGTTCTGACAGACGTGATATTCGTCACTCTGAAGATGGTGTTAGTAACGACCTTTATGACTTCTTACAGGTGTGTCATTTATCCTTTATTGCTAAAACCAGGGGTAGACCCAGGAATTTAAAAGAGGGTGGGCTAAAATACAATCTCGTTTCTCATTTTGCTGAAGTACGATTAAACACAAAAGTTAGAAATTCAATGAGAATTTAAAAGAAAGTTATGAAACATGCACCATCTACTTGGGGCTGAGTTCATGGGGACTCAAAGAAAAAGTTTTTGGAGAAAGAACTAAAGAAGAATCAGAGAAAAAAAAGGGCGAGAATAGATATTGGGAACAGAAAAGAGGAGAGACTAACAACAACAAAGTTCTACATTAGTGTTATTGTCTGAAGAGTGAAGACTGGTTGGGTAATTGAGCCTACTGAGATGACTAAAGTCTTGAAAAGGAATTACTATAGCTGGTCTGTAATGGCCCAATGATAGAAATTAAGGAGGATAGTGAACTACTAGGCTATTTTGGGCTGAAATACCACCAAATATATATATTTTTTGTCAAACACCAAGTATTTATCTTTTTTCAATAAAATGGGTGGGCTGTAGGTCCGCCCATGGCAAAAACAGTGAAGTTCAGTGTTTTCCCATATTTACTGAAGTATTAGGTTTCCTATAAAAAAAATTACTGAGCTATCAGTAGTTATTTTGTTCATGAAGTATTGTTTTTTTAAAATGTCAAACTTAAGCACAGCATCTTTTTGGGGGAAAAGTTGCATTTTTACCTTCAGAGTTTTTGGAGGAAATCAAAAGTCTTAAAATGTTTAAGATTAATTATTGCAATAAATGGTAATGACCTATTCTGCTCTTTCTATGATATTAGGCCTTCTTTGCGGAGCATCCTGAATTGGCAAAGAATGACTTTTACATAACTGGAGAATCATATGCTGGGCACTACATTCCAGCTTTTGCTGCTCGAGTTCACCGAGGAAACAAGGCTAAAGAAGGAATTCATATAAATCTGAAGGTATGTATCTCCAACATCTCCTAGTTTGAGATTTTTAATGCGTCCCTTGTAGGTTTATTAAACTAAGAAAAAATGGTTCAACAGGGATTTGCCATTGGTAATGGGCTCACTGATCCTGCAATACAGTATAAAGCTTACACAGATTTTGCATTGGACATGGGCATAATCACAAAAACTGACTATGACCGTATTAACAAAGTTCTTCCAATCTGTGAGACGGCTATAAAGCTGTGTGGTAAGTGACATATGAGAGTGATTCCTTCCTCCTTTTATGGTTCTTTATTTTTTTTCCTGATTTATTGTATTTTTTGGCCCTACAGCATGTGAATCTGTTGGTTAGAATTTGCAGCTCTGTTGATCATGATAACATATTAGGGTGCCCGCATTCTCTTTTGAGATTCCTTTCCTTTTAACTTCTCTCTTCTTTTGACCTTTTTCTCTTCCCAACAGTATGGATGTCTGTCAGAATTTTCTGATGGGTTTATTTGTATTAAGCAAGCCTGTCCTCACATATTAGCCGCATTGGTCGGTCACTGCTGCTAGTTCAAATAAATATATATATCATCTTTTGTTGTTTCAGGCACTGATGGTACAATATCTTGCGTGGCTTCATATTTTGTTTGCAATACCATATTCAGTAGCATCCTGTCGCGGGCTGGAGATATAAATGTAAGATAACCATTTAGTATCTCCCTTCCCAGTTTGGTGTTTTTGTGACTTGTTGGGTTGGTATTTTCTTTGGGAAAGCTTATTCTAAATTGACATAATGATTGTTCTTTATGTTGTCATTTTCTTATTCGAAATGTTTTCTGCCAAAAAAGCGTGTAAAATTATTTCTCTAAAGCATGTTTTCCAGACTTGAGTGATTTAAAAGCTGTGAGAGCCAATTTTCTTAAGTGAGTCTAACAAAAGATTGACCTAGAGACATGCATGGATTTCAACTTCTTTTTTACTTCAGCCAGAAAATGTTTTGGAAGAAATATTATTTTTTATTAACAAATTTCCTGCATTTTTTTTATTTCATTGACGAGCCAAACAAGCTCTGTGGATCTGTTCATTTTGAGATAATGGTGCGAGAGGATCTCCAAGTTGTTTTTGTAGTTTGACAGACAATATTTCACTCTGCAGTACTATGATGTCAGAAAGAAGTGTGAAGGGAGCCTCTGCTATGACTTCTCAAACATGGAGAAATTCCTGAATCAGATTCCTGTTAGGGAGGCCCTTGGAGTTGGGGAGATAGAGTTTGTGTCATGTAGCCCTACAGTATATCAAGCCATGCTGGTGGACTGGATGAGGAACCTCGAAGTGGGCATCCCTACTCTTCTTGAGGATGGAATCCAGCTGCTTGTGTATGCAGGAGAATATGATCTAATCTGTAACTGGCTTGGTAGGTCTTCACGCTTTATTTGTAACATACCAAATAACCTCTAGTAATGTATTTCTTTCCTGATATGTGATTCTTACCGATGCATATAAATATGTATGTGATAGGTAACTCAAGATGGGTCCATGCCATGGAATGGTCTGGCCAAAAGGAGTTTGTGGCTTCTTCAGAAGTTCCTTTTGTTGTTGATGATTCAGAGGCAGGAGTTCTTAAGAACCATGGGCCTCTTAGTTTCCTTAAGGTCTCTCTCTCTCTCTCTCTCTCTCTCTCTGTCTCTCTCACACACACACACACACACACCCACACACATCTCTGCATAATCTGCATTTCTACCTATCAATGGACAAATGCTGACATAGTTGAATGGTATGTGTAACAACCAACAGGTCCATGATGCGGGTCACATGGTTCCGATGGACCAGCCCAAGGCTGCATTAGAGATGCTGAAAAGGTGGACTCAGGGTACACTTTCTGAAGCTGCAGCTGATCCAGAAAAACTTGTTGCTCAGATGTGATCATAGGGGGGAACATAGAAGGAACTTAGAGGGGCCGTGGCCCCTGCAAACTCCTGAAAATAAACAATTTGAATATCAATATGTTGAGCATGTGTGCCACTTGTAAATACTCTGGCTTCTCATAAATAGTACAGATATTCTCTAAAATGAAATTTAATTACTCTATGTAAGATATATATAGAAAAAAAAAAAAAAACATTTTTAAGTAAAAAAGTAAATAATGTCTTTTGAATATACACGCCAGCCCTTTTAGAGCCTTATAGTAAATCACAACATTTTCCGGACAAGAAGGGACTAAGGAGTGTCCGTGCCCATCCACTGTCTATTTCAAACACTCAAGCTTTGAGATGTAGCCAATAATTTGTTCATTGCATTCATCATCCAGTCATGGCCGACTCCTCTTTTGTTTTTTAATTTTGTGAACCTTTTAAAAAAAATTTAATTAGTTGATCCAGACTCCAGTGCTGTGCACCCAAGGATGAATTCAGAAATTTTAAAAAAAAAATTATTGAAAAAATTGATAGTCCCCTTAAAACAATTTGGGCTTATAGTCAGCCTTCGAAGAGAAAAATTTATTTTAGGCTTCTGAATTAGAAGCCCAATTGATTTTTGTTTGGACCGGAAACAAACCCGAAACCCGTTTAAATTTCCAACCAACTTATCAAATGAAACGTGTCGTAGAGAGTGTTTGCTAGGGTGGAGGATAGAACAGAGTGCATTCCAATGGCAGCTGCTCTTGCCTTCTCTCTGAATTCTCGTCTGCTTTTGGTTCCTTCAGTTTCCTTAAATCCATTGGCAGTTCCACAGATTTCAACAGTATCTTCTTCTTTATCAGCAAACAAAACCCATCACTTGAAGCTCAAAAACTCCCCAAGAGCATCTTCTGAAGGTACTTTCTTATCTTCTGAACTTGAAGTTCACTCTAAATGCGCATTTTTTGATGGTGGGCACTGTTGAATTGAGTGTGTGCAGCTAAATTTAGCATTTCTTGGTTGTTGGTGTGTGTTGTGTTGGTTTGCTCTATTTACCTATTTGCTTCATGTGGAACTGCTGCCAATTTAAAGCCAACCTGGGTTTATTTTAGTTCTTAAAAGGAAAAATGTTCATTGGGGTTGAGCTTATCCATCAGAAAATCACGAAGAGAATATAATCTCAGCTTGAGAATGTAGCCATGTGACGATGATAATTTAAGCTGAGCTTGAGCAAGAAACATAAAATGCATGGTTGCTAGTATTTTGTGGAACTTGGACTTCGAACTTCGAATAATGCAATTTTCCAATCTTATCTTTTCAGCAATTAACCCAAAAACAAAATTCATATCTTTTTAGATGATGATGTTACCACGAAAGACTTCAGTTTTTGGTCATGCTATGATGTAGAGTCTGGGTGTTTTGTCAACAATATTTTTTCACATCTCCACTTTTGTTTGTCTTCTCTAATTTATTTTAAGGCCTATACTGCCTGCTTAATTTTATTTCTGTATAATTTTCTAAACAATCTTACAGACGTTCCTAGTGAGTTGATTGAAGACTCAAAATTCGTTCCTCTGAATGCTGATGATCTTATATATGGTCCACCTGTAAGTTGTGGTTAGTTTCACTCCATTGATAAAAAATGTTACCTGTCATTGTTATTACTTTAGCATGACCTCCTATTTAGGGATACAAACTGAACATAATCATTTCATTTGTTTGTTGAAAAAAATGAATGACAGTACATGTATCTTTCTAAACTTATTAGAACAAAGAAACAAGCTTTTGAAACAGAGAGACATCCCAACTTTAAAATATCATTGTTTAAAGAATTTTTTTTCTATTATCTGAAATTCCCAAATGTTGGTCATTTCTATAATCTATTCATAATCAATTTTCTAATACTTTCTTTTCCTCTATTAAGAATATTTTTATCGTTTTTGACTAGGTATACCTTCAAATCTAATTCATTGATTTATCTTTTGATGTGAACTGATGAAATGATATTCTAAATACTAAAAAGGTTGAAAATTCAAACTTTTTCTTTTCCAGGCTTTGTTACTGTTGGGCTTTGAAGTGGAGGAAGCTGTGAAGGTAACTTTTTTTTTCCCCTTCCTGCTATTTTATTTTCTATTCATATATCTGGTTGAATAGTTTTTATTATAATTTTATTATTTCCTTCATCCGGGAATAGTACTAATAGAAGTTTCTACGAAGAAAGATCAATAGCTTATGGACTGAAACAACTCCAGTTATCATGTCTTAGAAGCTGAACCATTAATCACTATAAACCTTCCCGTAAAACACAAGGAAAATATTACTGCTTTTGAAAGTTTTAAGAACCAGTTTCATGGAAGCACTGCAAAGAACCTTCATCTCAGAAAGTAGATTGTTCTTGTTTCTATAATGGTTAACTTGTGGAGTGACACGTAAGAGCCTTGGTTCTAGCTCATCATATTATCTTATATGTGTCTTTGGTGCAGATACAACAGTTTTTGAGACAGTTGGACGGTGAATTCCTCAAGGTAACCTTATATGTTTAACATTATATTCATTTCCTATGTAGAAGCTACAGAAGAACATTATAGAGGGAATTTTGCTTGTTAGGGTTTAACTCAGAAAATGAAAAGATTAGTCAATCAATCTTATTCTTTATACAGACTTTTCTTATTGCTTAGTGATACATTTGGATTAAATTTTGAGTGGAATTGATTAAACATTTTTGTTCGGTAATTGCTTACATTATTTTGACTCATTGCTATACATTTATCAATAATGGACTTTTTACCTCTTTTATAGAGAATAGACTTTTATCTCAAGCCTTTCCATTTGAGTAAACTATAGTCATCGTTATGGTTCTTGTTCTTGGTGTTCTTGCTATGCCTAATCAAAATAAATTTTGTACTATTGATAGATAATTTTTTTTTGGCCAATTACTATTGATAGATACTTGACTATATGAGATTTGTATCTGATTTCTTCATATGTTTACCAGTTTCCTGTGTGATCTTAATATCAGTTATTGTAGGTTATTTATTGTACTGAAGACATGATTACTCGTTCACTTTGGGATGCAATGAATACAAGCCAACCCAATTTGGAAGCATTGAAGGTCAAAGTCTTCACATATTATCTCACTTGTTAAGTCCTAATTTGTAGCCAGTCTGCCTATAATTGGTATGTTCTGTTCTGCAGATTGCTAAGCCACTGCCACGAATCTGTTTCTTATCTGGTCTTAGTGGGGAGGAGATGATGATGTTCATTGATGCTTTTCCAGAAGCTGGTACCTTAAAGTTTCTCTATCCATCAAATACCTATTTGTCTTTTTGATACTCTTTTTTTACAATAATTTGAATTCTCCCGATATCATGAGCTCCCAGTTCAATATTTTAACTTCAATGAGTTTTAGGGAATATATGAATTTAAAAGTGTTGGCAATCTCAAAATATATATGGTATTTTTCCAATACAATTGATGTTTAAGGGTGATTCTTATTGCTGGCAAAACATATTAGCCTGAAGATGTGCTGCATGGAAACAGTGATCAGTGTACATTAATTGGTTTTAACTTCTAAGCCACTCACATCAACTTGAAAGCGGATTTCGTGTATGGAAATGCCCATCAGCCAAGTTACTTGGATAACCTGCCCCACTACCCCCCTTTTCCCATTTCTGCTTTTCTTTACCGTTCTCAGTATCTAAATCCCTTTTCTTTTATGCTGTAAAGAAGAGTATTGAGGATGAACCCATAATATCCATTAGCCCATTTGCATTGAATTACTATGTTCAGTTTGAAGAAAATTTTTCATGTCCATGTTCACTACTGAAATTGCTCTCTGGTTTTATACAGGACTGGAACCAGCTATTTTTGCAGCCCTTGTTCCCAACAGTGCCGATAAACCGCTGCAGGAATTGATAGAAGAGATTGTGGGGGACCATGAAATGCTAGTGAGTGTTTTCTTGCTCTATTGATATAAATTATAAAATTACAGAAAATCATCTGACCTATAATATAACACATTTTTATTTCCATACAGACTGCAAAAGAAAAGGAAAAGGCATAGGCATATGCAGACTCGATAATGGAGATTGAATTTTGTTTCTGTGCTCAGAGATTTGCTTGTAGTTTATGCCAATTCTAGATACAATCTTGTTTTCATTGAGAGCAATGTTTATAGTAGAGAGGGAGTGTAACCCATGGCTCATATTACGCATCACCAAAATCATCAAAGGTACTAGAGTGTAAACCTTGTCACAATTATAGGCACTAGAGTGCATACTGATATCTGTTATGTCAAAACAACTAGAAACTATCCTCATTTACCTCTTCAGAAAGGTTTGCAATCCATTTACTAGAAAATGCAATCATAGAAGCCATGGGAGGGCCTTCTCTACAAGTATATAAATGAGAGGCCAAAAACCAGTAGGCTTGGTGTAATACAAGGAAGTATTTCAGTTGCTAGTGCCAAAGTGAGCCAGGCCATCAGCAACACCAGTGCCAAGCAGCTTCAAGTAATTAGATAGAATGATGAATTTTACGCTTGTCTCCTGCAGAAACCATAAACAAATTGGAAGATTAGAAACTATGTGAAGATGAGACAACTGGTGTTTAAGAGATAGTCCTAAATTCAAAAAATCCTGTGAAATTAACTATTGCAAGTACAATAAAGCAGTCAAACAATTTTCTATGTTATACGCATTGTGAGGCATCTCTGACAAGATCAGTGAAAAGGGCTTTTTCAAAGAAATGTTTTATGAAAAGAAAACGCAAGATGCCTTAACTTGCTTTGAAGAGTTCAAATCATCATTCGAAAGAGAGAAGTCTTTTTATCAACCAAACTTGTAACTAGATACAAAGAAAATCCGACACAACATAACTTCATAAGTTCATTTTTCCTTAATTCAAGTTTACATAGCTTATAATAAAATGAATGACTCTAACTTGGATCAAATAAAATACTTAAGACCTGGGAAATGTGCAAGGGATCAAATATCAAAGATATGCAGCCTAAAACTTAAATAACGGTTATGCATATCAACACAATAAGCAAAGCTATTTGATCATGCATCCCACATAATGTGAAACTGCAAGTACATTACTAATCTGCTTATGCTGCTGGTCAGCTAAACCAGCATAAAACTAATTTATTTATCCTGATTCCTGACTTAGCACAACTTCATCACAAACAAGCCATTTTGAAACATAAATCAAATTTTCAATCACAAACAACAAAACTAGACCAAATACTAAAGAAAGAAGAATGGAAAGATTCACACCTTGAATGACCCAGTTGAAATTACCCAGTTTCAAACAAAACCCAGCTGTTAAAATCAACTCAATCATTCACTCATCATCATCATCATTCTCACTCTCATCACTAAAGTAACTAGCTTTCTTGACAACCTTCTTCTTCTTCTTCTCCTCCTCCAACTCCTCTCTCAACAGCAACCTCTGGTCAGCTCCATCATCCACCACAGACGCCCAATTATCATCCTCAAACCTCTCCCCACTATCCTCCCACTCCAACTCGTCCCCACGCGCCGCCCCACCACCTCCACCGCCGACACCGTCACCACCTCTCCTCCCCTTCTTCTGCGGCGGCCGCTCCCTGGGCCCCAGCTGGTTCTTCGGGCACTCGTACGACAAGTGACCCTCGGCGCCACACTCGTAGCACCGGCTCTTGTCCTTGTACTCCCTCTTGCGGATGAACTCGGTGGCGCGGCCGTTGTCGGCGGCGATGGAAGCCGAGAGCTTCCGGCCGTTGAGAATCTTCCCGTGCATCTCACGCGCGGCCGAGACGGCGTCGGCGCGTGAGACGAACTGGACGAACGCGACGCCGCGGCTCTGGCGGGTCTCGCGGTTCTTGAGAACCGTGACGCGGGCGATCTTGCCGAAGTGGGAGAAGAGGGTGTGGAGGTCGGAGTTGGTGAGCGAGTAGTCGAGGTTCGAGACGTAGATGGTGGATTTGGAAGGGGCTAAGGTTCCCGAACCCGACCCGGTGGGCTTGTTCGTGGGCTTTTGGGTCGGTGGGGCTGAGGCGTAGCGGTAGTAGAATGTGTCGTCTTCGTCTTCGTCGCTGCTGTTGCTCTTCCTCTTCTTCTTTTGCACCATTGTCGATGTCACTCCCAAGCTTCAATGGCCATACCATTCGTTTTTGTGTTTTATTCAGCGCAGGGGGAGATCACGTGACATTCTCCGACCCAAAAATAGATAATTTGGGTGCGGTTATTGGTACTCAATTTTTTTATTTTCAATAAATAATTATTTTCATCATTCACTTGAATTTTAATTAACTAAATAAATACTTATTTTAAAAACTATAATCGCAACATGTTCAGTAAACCATAATCAAACATGTTATGGTCGTTCAGCAATAACTTACTGAACATAGTATTGTTTATTCGGCTACAGATTATTGAACACTTCTAAAAAATTTAGAAATAGGTGTTCGGTGATTGCTAACCGAACATACTTCAATCTGTTCGATTTTGCACCACCGAACATCCTTTCACCCATTCAGTTGTGCACTACTGAATATTCTTCTAATTGTTCAGTAAATAGATGCTAAACAAAATTTTAAAAAAAAATTTTAAAAACCTTTTTTTGTATTCAAGTTCGACATTAAACCACTATGATTCAAATTATTGCATCTTAAAAAGAAATTATTTAATATAGATGGCAATTGATGGTGGCATTGGATGGTGGGTAGTGAGATATTAGCGTTGAGTGTTGGGCGATGGTGAGTAAAACTGACCACCAAGTTATCTCCAATGAGTCAGTGAGAGTGAGAGACTGAGAGACAAACCCATCGTTGAGTGAAACTTAATGTCCAAATATGAGTAGGTTTTTGAGTTAGAGTGAAATTAGTGGGTCAAACCTATGTGAGAGAAAAGGTTAAAAATTAGTTATGAATTTTGGCTCATATGTTTACTCACCCTATCTGAAGCAATAATTAATATCATTGAATTACATTATTTATGTTAAAACCCATACTAAATTTGAGTAACGCTCACCTATTTTACTCACCACCATTGAAAATGCCCAATTGTCCATAATTGTCCATAATTGTCTATTATTGAACTGATGAAAAGTTAGGTAAAAGTAGTTGCATAATATTTTTTACGGAATTTCTGATTGAGCTTATGGCATAACCGAAAGAGCTATTTTAACACAAATATAAATGTTAGTGATCGATTGGCAGAAAACAAAAACTTGGGGACCATAAAGGAATAAGGGTAAAAATTCGAGGGAATAAAAAAAATAAAAGGGTAAAAAACAAACGTTGTGCGAGTGTAACTTGTGTTTAGTTAAATGCCGTTAGTTGAGCTGACATAACTTGCAAGAAGAAGAGACAGATGGAGAGATATGATGAAGTAGAGATGAGGGAAGCTTCTGCAGATTGCGACCTCAATGGCTGATTATCTTTGAAGAAAGCGGCAGCTGAGAAGAGGGCCTCGGATGATTCAAAATCAGATTATTGTTATGCAAATAGGACACCGCTTCTAGGGTTTCCTGTAAGCTATTAATAACCCCTTTCTCTCAAGGTGCCTCTTTTTTTTTTTTTTCTTATATTTCAACGAAAAATCATGTTTAGAGAATTGGGTATTTGATATTTTGTTGTTTCTTAAGATGGGTATTGATTGAAATGCATGATTTTGCCTTTAGGTCAGTGATTTCGATTCCTGAAGTAGAGTTTAGGCCCTGTTTGTTTGCAGCAAACTTGGTTAAAGAAATAGAGTTAATTTTGTTTTCAATGGATACGTTAAATTAAGAGAGTCTCCTTATGGCCTATGCATATACAGATGTGTTGGAGTGGTCTATGTGATTTTTTTGGACCTATATTGTAGATTTTCTTTTATGGTTACATCAAAAGCATACAAAACTGAAGATTTACCGTGTTGCATGGAACTATGTTCAGATTTGAGAGTGATATGTGCTTCCAAAATAGTTCTTTTTAATTATGAAAATAATTCAGGATGAATCTTCTTGAACTTGGGAGTGCACCTATTAGCTATCACGCAAATAGATCATTTAGATGAGAAACTTTTAATCATTCACGAAATAAATTTATTTAGATGATCAGCAAATTTCAGCATGGTGTTATTAGTGGTTGGGAAATTTATGGTTGCATCATAAAAAATAATTATGTATAATAATTTGAAAGACACTATGCAAGCAATTAAGTGTTTTTATTTTTTATTTTTCAGTTGCTAATTTACCGCAATTTCTTGAGCGCACTAGTGTTTTAATTTCTGTATCATTTAGTGCAGATGCATAAAGCTCTACTAAATTAACGCCTGCATAGATAATTCTTCATTACTTATTTTTCTCATTACCATTCCACTTTTCTTATTTTCAACTCTTCAATTTTTGACAAAACCAGTGATGAACTGCCTTATGATTTGAAAAGATGCATGGATTCTCCACTGTTGATGGCTTTGTGGAGATAACTGAATGCTTGGGAGAGATGATTAAATATGTGGCAAATGAACCCTCAGTAGGGCTTTTTTATGTTCAGCAGCACACTCAAAATGCAGTGCCCAATCTCGTTAGTCTCAGAAATAATGTTGTGAATAAGTCACGTGAAACAACTTTGCACACTGAAGATTCAGAGGATTCCATAATTATGGTGAGATCAATGAAAGAATGCGGACTTCCCATTGCTGATGAGATGATTAGAGACATAAAGAAATCTTTAGCAGTTATGTCAACGAAACAACCGAAAAGAGGGTTAATCCATAACCAAACATCCAGTTTTCATACGGGAAGAGCAAGCTCTTGGAAACCAGGCAGTTGGGGTCGTTCCACAAGTGATCTCCTGCAGGAAAGGGAAAGCAGTTATTTTTCTACTGTATTCAAATCTGCAAGAGAAAAGGCCAGCAATTTCAAGTGGCCGCAACTTGATTCTAAAGAATTAAGACAGACCTCCCTTCATACTCCATCAGTATCAGTTGCTACTGCAAGTACTAGTTCATCTATACCAGATACAGAGGCTGATGAGCTGCCCTTGTCGAGTCATGTTGTAGATGAGCCACAGGAAGAACAAGTTGATGATAGCTTGTCAACTCATAACTTATCATCACTGTCAGAAAACTATGATGAATTCAAGGCTGATAAAGAAGTTAAACTACAAGAGTGGTTGGAAGGGACTGGCAACCTAGATAAGCGCAGAGAAGCAAGTGATGCAGAAAGATTTTAGCTTGTCAATGTTAAGATACTGAAAGAGCTTTATAGCATGTATATATTTTGTTGTGTCTTGTGTTATTATCTATGGAAAATAATATATACACGATTATTTGAAAAATTGAATTTTTAAGGATGATTTTAATAAAAACAAAAATAAAAGTTCTTCCTCTGATGCTTATTGGTCCAATATAGCTAGGGATAGTTGACTGAGTATGGTGTGTGATAAGAGTAGGGTGTGATAGAGTACCATGCATCTTGAATTCCTTGATGGTACAAAGAGTAATCTATCACTTTAACTTTTCACATATCGTACCACACCATTGTTGTTCCTTTTTTTTTTTTTTTAATAAAAGTTGGTCAATTTCAATGTAAAACTTCAAAATAAGGAGTAAAAACACTTTTTGAGGTGGGTATGTGGTTTGTCCTCTTAAACAAATTTTAAGTATTTGCATTTGTGGTGCATGCTCAAACATTGACCAAGACATGTAGTGAGGGTGGGCGGAATAAGGTCAAGATTAGGTTAAGTCCAGGTTTGTTTCCCTCGTGTAACCGAAAAAAAAAAAATTCAAATGTGCAAAAGACTCAAGTAATCTTTGAACTGTCCATGATCAGGGTTTTGAAAGTTCTACTTTCACACATATTCATTGATATACTCACACTCACCTGAATATTGCTAATTTATATTAGCTTCAGGGTCATTCTCTATTAAAGTAAAACAGCTTTGGATCTCTTTCTTTTACGGTTTTATTAAGATTCAATTCGATGGAGTGTCGCGTATGAAAAGTAAGCAGCATGCACAGAAGTAATATGATGTCTACAAGTACACAATATTCTCAACAGAATAACGTTTTTATTAACAAATGAGTTGCTTTGAAAAAATTCCAGGCAGCACTTGCATCCAGTTATAAAATCTGATCATAATGGTACAAGGAAAATCATGATCATGTTCTACAATCTGTATTTTGTTTTATTTTGTAACTCGGTGAAAAATGAACACTACAAATCCGCAAAGAATGCTTCCTTCACACATTAACTCAACATCTTGTGGACCTGGATGGATCACAGTTCCACGAGCATTCCACCAGTCAACACCGTCTGGGGTATCATCATAAAAGCATCGGCCATGGGCAACACCTGCTTCACAATCAGCTTGGCAAGTGGCAACAAGTGTCATGGACAGACAGTAGGTATAATTGTGGCATTGTTCCTGAGTTTCACCTGAAGTCCTAGGCCAAAGTTGTGGCCGTGATCGTCATCTGTGCATTTAATTTGGACATCTTGAAAGATGGCTCAGAGTTGATCTTGCTTGATGTTCAATTGGATACCACCTTTGTCACTGAGCAGAGTAGGAGCCAGCAAGTGGGACAAATTTCTTCTACAATTGAGGATGGTGGTTGTGGCTATCCAGTCAAAGACCATGCTCAGCACAAAATAGCTCTCACAAGGCTGGTAGCAGGACCTGGTCTTGGTGGCCCTTGTACACAGACTCAAAGGTGAATAGGAACAGTCCCATAAATTCAGCAAAGCATGCACCAAAAAGACCGACTCCGCAAGAACAAAGGATGATCTCAAAGCTACAGAAAGCAAACAATTCTCACCGTAAAAAGAAACACAATTAATCAAGTAAAGAAAAACCCTGCACTGCATAAATAAGAGAATTTTGATTTAGAAAAACTAAAATTTCCACTACATGTGTTCAGCATCCATTAGTGGAAATGAGACTGTTAAGATGACGGATGATAAGTGTGACTAGAAAAGACAGAAATTAATTAAAAGACATCTCACCTCTCAACTGAAAGAGGTCACCTAATCATTGCTTCAGCGAGTCAGAATGAGTTTGGCCTAACAAAATACAGAAAACGATATCAGTTTTTCATTGGGAAAATTTGATATTGACTTGAGAAAAAAAGAAAAAAAAAAGAGAGAGAGCCACTACCTTAGTTTGCAATAAAAGATTATTAAAGACAGTAAACTAAAAGAAATTAAAGACTTTGTTGCATGCTCTACAAATTCTTTTTTTCAAAAAGAAGAAGAATATAAAGCCACCACTTCAGTTGGCAAAAAGGGTTGCCAATATGCATAGACTCATAGAGTAATAAAAATAAGTTAAGAAACATCCAAATTTACCTGAACCAAGTGTGTTGGAGAGAGCTTGAATTGAGGTCTTAGTTTCATCTGACACTTCACCATTAACATTTGAATTAGCAGAAAGGGCCAATCCATTACTGTTGCGCATTATTTTAGCCCTTCTGGGAAAATTAAGGAAAATAACAAGAGTATAAATTAATAACTCAATTCAATTAGTAAAAGAGATATCTTTATCATGAGAGAAAAAAGAGATGCATGAAATATCCAAGCAACAGAAAATTCAAAGCTTATACCTGACCAATTTTTGTTTCAAGGTGCCAGTTTTCAGCTTTGATATCCCTTCAAAAACCACTTTAATTGTTATTTCCATTTCTATGGTTCATATTGTGCAGAAAAATATATTCATAAATTTCAGCGTTAAACACTCACCAGACTTTAAAGCCAAAGCTGAGGATGGTCTTCGATTGCCCCTCTCAGCTTTTATTAAGGCAATTACTGAATCAGCAGTAGGCCCCAAACCTTTTCTCCCCACCAGTTTCACTCCCAGCTTTTCACAGAGGTAATTCAACCTCATCTCATCACCTCCTCGCACCTCTCTGAGCTCAAGGGCCTGCTGCCTTGATAACAAAGTGTAAACATGAAGCTGGTGCTGCTGATTAAAATGTGACTGAAGCTGCTGAAAAAGTAACTTATTCGAATGCTGTTGATCAGATTTTGAACCGTTATGACTCTTCTTCCGAGGGTCATTAAATGTCACCCTTAAAATTGCCGTTGACTTAGGATCAGCATTCTTTCGACCAAAAATAACAGAAAAACTCCCAAACTCCAAATCAGGTTCCCTAAATAAATCTGCAAGAAGGGAAGCACAGGAATGGGCATTCTTTGATGGGCTCCTGTTAACCTTTATCCTCAGGGCTCTAGCATTAGCATAGTGAGCCATATTTGCAGCTTCCCTGAGCCCACTAAGAAAAGCTCCATGCATGGTTGCAGGATATCTCCTATTGGTAGCTTCGCCAGCAAAGAAAAGTCGTCCATCTCCTACACTTTCGGCTAAAATATCATAATCATCTCCTGATGCCCCAACTGCAACATTAGAGTAAGAACCTAGGCTGAAGGGATCGCTTCCCCATCTGGTACAGACTGTTTGGATGGGCTCTGGGACACTAATTCCTTGCGGTTCATAAATACCTGCATACATTTATGCCAGCACCTCATAATAATTACTTTTTAATCAGCAGCTAACTGAATGGTTATTTTTTCTGGCCAAATGCTAACTTTATGGTTCAAATTCAACTACTTAAAAATTCACTACCACTGATGCTCAGAATAGTGATAGAAGATGGTCACAATTAAAAATAGTAAAACTACATAACCAGGTTAAGGGATTGTCTACCAAAATATATACAAAAACATAAAAAGCATAAGGAGTATCAAAATTGCCATTAAGTCTTTTGTAATATAGCAATAACTGGAAATCGTTTTTTGTTCATGAACATATTATATGAATAAATCACTAAAACATGAAGAATGATTTATTTAAATTTGTAGTCTGATATATGAGAACATAGCGTAAATTTATGAAAATAGATTCAAGCCACAATATCATAAGCTAAATTGCTAAAATGAAAGGATTACCCTTGAGAATCTGAAGAACTCGGGTCACAGCATCCGTAGGCGGCATGCTCTCAAACTTATGTGCAGCTTCACCTGCTACTAAAGCAATTAAGAGGGGACCACCAGCAACTGTTGCATAGCTGTAAAACAGGAAAAACTCCCCTCGACGGCTTGGATCATCAGAAAGGTGGCCAAAGGTATCAAGATCTGTGCCCCAAAACACATGAGGAAAAAGCATTGCAACCTTATTCAACAGCCCGAACCCCAACCTCTTTATTCCATCAAGCTTTCTCTGAGGCAACTCAGGAATAAACTTGATGGACCCACTCTTCAAAACCCCAAGTGGAACGGTGCACAAAGCCATATCACCCTCAAAAACCTGGCCGCCAGCAATAACCTGTACTCCATCACTACCATACCTAATTGTGTGCACAGTTTTCTCATATAAGATCGGCACATTCTCTGCCAAAGCCTGAACCAGCCTTCCATTACCTCCAGGCAAGAAGCAATGGTCCCCTCCCATATCATACGGATCATCTTGGTCCCAAAATGCAAGTGAAAGTTTTGATATTAACCCTGCATTTGCATATTCCAAATTTGCAAGATGCCAATTAAACAAGTTCATCTCCTCAGCGTTCACTGCATCCCCATAAACCTGCCAGAACGTTTCCAATGCTGCACCAAGAGACACATCAACTGAAACCCCTCCCATTAACTGCCTAAGCCTACTTGCCTTATCTAAGAGATGGTTAAAAGCAGTTTCCACTTTCATATCCATATCAGGATCTACAGGCTTCCCATCAAAACTATAAAGTGGGCACTTGTCTCTCACTTTATGAAGCATATAACCCAATTGGCGTGCAACAATGCCAAGTGGGTTCCCTAATGTACCAGTTAAAACACTCCCACCTAAATCAGCCGCTGCTTGACATACCCTAATTCCTCCCTCCATTTTCTTTGTATAGACCCGCCCACCCACACGCTTCCTACCCTCCAAAACAGTCACTTTATACCCAAAACGCATCATTTGCCTGGCAGCAGCCAGACCAGCAAGCCCAGCACCAATCACAATCACACTCCTTTTACTAGGTTCAGCTGGAATCTTCTCTTTGATGGCCGGCGCAACCCCGAAGTTAATATATCCATGTGAAACCAGATAATTATATGTAGAGTCCAAAAGGGAATGATAATGTTTAGGTATTGAATCAATAAACACATCTTTTGTAACCCAATTCGACACATTTTCGCGCCATTTGGCGATGATATGGTTCCGAATGAGGATGTAATTCACCTGCTCTATCCCCCCAATAACTCGAATAACCCCATAATCGATTTCCTCCTCGGTGAGGGAATCAGCAGGAAAACCAGCCGATAGCGCAATCAGTGCCTCGGCCGTGGACTCCTTATTGATCACAATGATCTCGTCGGAGATATCCGGCACTGAATAATTAGTGTTTTCTACATTGTGCCTAATTGGATGAGCTGAAATTGAGCTAGAAGAAGAAGAAGAAGCAAGACCGTTATTCTTACTGTTGAAAGCGCCGTTGGGAATCGGAGGTAAGTGAAACGACGTCGCAACGCGATGAGGCCTGCCTCGTCTCCGCTTCTTAGGGATCGTGAACGAAAGAAGATGAGCCGAGCCAGGGTTTTGGGTTGAGTTTGGATTTGGCCCTGCGGTTGGGTTAGGTTTAGGGATAGGGTTTTCTGGGGGCACAAAGAGAGCGAATGGGATAGGAGGGAACGAAGAAAAATCGTCGGGGAATTCGTTTGGTGGATTCATCGCTGTCCGTACTGGTTGTGGTAGTGGTGGTGGGGAAGAGTTACGTTGGAGGTGGCGAAGGAGGAGGGGAAAGGGACTGTTTGGCAGCCGAGAAAATTTTGCGCGGTTAACTGAATTAACGGGTTTCGGCTAAATACGGTTCAAGTCTTTAGCGGTAATTTTATTATGGGCCGCGGGGTTACCATATCAGGCTTCTAATTGTTGGACCCATTGTTTGTTGGACCATGCATCAGAGTTTGATTAAGCAGGTTTTTATTCATACCCCCAAATTTGCTAATAAGGACTCGTTTGACAGTTTTTTTAGAATTATCAAAAGTACTTTCAAATTAGTAAAAACGCTTTTGATAACGTTTGACAAAAATGTATATAAGTGCTTTTAGGTTATAAAAGCATTTTTAAGGGGTTTTATGAGAAGCATCTGATAGGTGCTTTTATCAAGAAGCACTTTAAGTGCTTTTGCATGAACCACTTTAAATTTTTATAAAAATTTGTATGTATTTTTTTACAGAAGCGCTTTTAGCAAAAACGCTACTAAATAAAAACGCTTCTAAAAAACAGTGTCAAATAGGCCCTAAGACTCCTCGTGGACCTCGTCTCCTTTTTCCTTATAATTTTTAAAGCCTACCCCTTGAATAACTTGAAAAAAGAAAAATAGGTATCAAAAGATTTGCTTAAGTGTGGAATATGTACTACAATTTTCATTAAAATTGGGGCTTAGAGAGTTGGACAAAATAAAATATGGGGTTTAGAGAACACTTTATTGGGTGTGGGATCACCACCTATAAAATTATTTTATTAATTTTTATGTAATTAACCCTTTGGAGAACACTTTATTGGGTGTGGGATCACCACCTATCTAATATCCATAGAAGACATCAGATTTTCTCAAGTTAAAAAATAAAAGAAATTATACGAGATTATTGATAGTTATTAATGTTGAGTAAGAGAGGAAGGAACCTAAATAAGAATAGTCAAATAAATATACACTTATTCTTTAGGACATTTTTTCTTAATTCCAAGTTGAAAACTCAAACCCAAGTGGGTTTAACTTGTTCCTTTCTTAGCAAACAAACTTATTAACTTGGAGAATTGAACATATTATTGAATGTAGGAAGAAAAACAGTACTACTATAATACCAAAAGTTATAATTATCGTTAATTCATTGGATAATTTTTCAATTTAATCATCTTGGTCATTCATGGCAACAAAATTATTTGTAGGCTAAATAGTAGCTTAATTGAACATAAAGGCCACGTTTGGTGTGCATGATTAGATTGGAAAGAATAATCAACATTGGATTGAATTGTAAAGCATTGCATTGGAAAGAATAAGTCTAATCCAATGCCATGTTTGGTGGTGCACAAGGATTAGCTAAATAAGATTACATTAGACATATTTTTCACAAATCATAAATAATTTTTTTTTTCACATTTTAGAATAATAAATTAAGCAAACTAAAATAAGAATATATTTTTTTCATCTTCAAAGTACACACATAAATGCAAAAAAAAAATTTAAGAACCCAAAATCAAATTGGAAGGAAAATACTCAAAATTAAATTCAAATAAACAAAGAAATTAAAAACCCAAAATCAAATTAAAAGAAAAACAAAATCCAAATTAGTATATATTCAAGAGAGAAATTAGATCTAAGATAAACTTAGCAGAGATGAGAGAGAGAGAGAGAGAGAGAGCCAAAGTAGCAGCAACGTGAGACTAAGGATAAGTTATCCTTACATTTTGAATTGGATAAGTTAATCAAATTAAAAGAAAAACAAAATCCAAATTAGTAGATATCCAAGAGAGAAATTAGATCTAAGATAAACTTAGCAGAGATGAGAGAGAGAGAGCCAAAGTAGCAGCAACGTGAGACTAAGGATAAGTTATCCGTACATTTTGAATTGGATAAGTTATCCAATTAGATATAACATAAGTAGGATTAGGTTGGATTGTGAGTTTTCCAATCCAAAGTCCTTTTTGATGCCCAAACTTGGAATAAGGATTATTTATCCTATTTCATCCTCTTATCCGGCCCAACAAACGAGCCTAAAGTTAATATATATGCTATGATTAAGTGCCTTGTTAGTGTTAAAAAATAACATATTAAAAATTATAATGATTTAAAAATAATTTAAACGAAGTAATAAAATATGGAAAATAACTCACTCCAATTATTATTGAAGTAGACTCTCCTAAATTAGTCTTAACATCACTATTCTCTATTGCATATTGGGGATATTTTAATTGAATAGTATATTTGGATTAACTTTTATCATAGTGTGTATTGTTACTCACTTAATTATTTGTGGGAGTTTATAACTAAGTTATATGTAAAACTTATGGAAATATTACTTTTTTAGAAGTATTAATGAAATAGATGCATGATTCAAATGAACCAACTAACAATGTGCTAGTTTACCGATCTAATGACAAAATATTTTTCTATCAGCCACGATGGAAAAAAATAATAATAAAGATACGTGTAATATGTTAAAATGTTTTACTCGTAATCTCGCGTCCTCGACGGTCAGATTTTCAATTTACCTTTCACCTTGAGGCTCCGAGTCTTCGACCCGCTAAGCTGCCCAAATAGTCCATATTACCTTAAAAAAAACAAAAAAACAAAAAAACAAAAAAAAGAAATTTGGACGAAAGCTGCAGGCGTGGCTCTTTCATACTTTTCTTCTACCGTCTGAATAAAATAAGTACTTGTCTTCCACCGTCTCTGGCCAGCTATCGATCCAGTTGGCCCCGCACCACCGTCATTCGGATCCATTTCGCTCCAGCTCCGACCTCCAATGCACCTCCTGCTCCGAATACCCGATCCATAGTTAGCTCCGAACTCGACCATATACAAATCCCAGTTCCGAAGCACTCACTCTTTCTCCACTAATCTCCCATTCAATTCACTTCCATTCGTACGCAATTCGTCATCTCCAAGACGACGCTGTTTTGAGTTTCAGATTCAATACTTTGCCGCCTTAGTAATCGGTAATCATTTAATTTTTCATTGAATTTCACTGTTCATTTGTGATATTGTGCGAGAATTGCTTCGTTTTCGGTGTTCTCTATACTGGATCTAGAGGTATTTTTTCCTCCTCCAATCTCTACCTGCTGTTTGGTTGCTCAGAAAGCTGCGGGGGAAGTTTGAACTATTGTGGTCGCTGTTGCTGTTTTGTTTATAGGTAATAGAAAATTCAGCTCAACTTTGCCGAGTAGTTGTGTCGAGCTCAGTTGAAGTTATTATGATTATGCGTCATTGGAGATATTGCATATGCATTTGGAACTGGAATTTCAATAATGCGCTGTTTGCACACATTTTGTGGAAAAATTAGAAAAGGATTTGAAGGAAATTTGGAGGACTTTTTTGTTTTGTTTTTTGGGGCTCTTTTGGTTATAAAAGCTAAAAATGTAGTTCAACAAAGTATACTTGCAGCATTTTCTTCACTTAATTTTGTTCTGAAAGCTAATTGTTATGTCTATGGTTGAATCAAAGTAGTACTAGCATATGTTAGACTTCAAAAATTACCTATATCTTGGTCGTTTCTTTATTTACTTTTTTTTTTAAAGAATTTTGTTGGCTGCCAAATAACGTGTCGCAGAATGTTTGGGCCTGTTATTTATTTGCTCGCCTGATGGTGTATGGAGCTGCCACCGCCTGATTTTGTTGATTTTTAAAACCACAATAAATTTGGGTGGTATATCCTCAGAAATATAAAAGAAAATGGCATATTTGAATTTTTCTTAGGAATACCACTGGACGAACAATGTATGTTTACTAATTGAGGAAATCATGCCCTTTATTTTCAGTTTGGACCAAGGCTTTGTTGGAATGAGTTGATTTCTACAGAATTTGCCGAGGTGAAAACTCATTATGGGAATTTTTGATGGATTGCCCGTGTCTCCAGACAAGGCAGTAAGTTCACTTCATTTATCTTATGGTGCCGGTTAATGACTATGTTTTGTGGTTGTGTGCACTGGATATGGAGCTCTAAGTTCCATTTTCATGTGTGAATTACCTATTGGAATGGATAGATGTGGAAGAACTGTGGGAGTTAGTTTCTTTTTTGTCATCTTTTTGGGCCTCTAGTGTTTTTAGGTAAGTGTCTTTGTCTGCCATTCTACTTGATTGGAAGGCAGAAAATTAGTTAGTTTTGCTTGATATGTTTAGTTAAGGGTGTGGTGCAAGAGTTGTTTTCTGATCTTGTGTTGTACCTTAGTTGATGGACTCCTTGTCCATTGTTTGTACAGTTTTGTGCTCTTTTCAATAAAGTTTATTTGTTGTAAAAAAAAAAAAAAAAAATTCTTGCGATAATATACGTACTGTTTGATTTAGGCTTAAATTCAAACATGTGAGCATGGTTTACTATGCTACTTATCAATTGAAAAAGGGGTTTACTCTGTTTTGCAAGTTTAGATTGTGCCCTAGACTCCTTGTGTTTGAGGATGTTAATTTTCTGGAATCCCTGTTCCAAACCATCTTGATTGTTTTCCCTAGACTTTAGCATGTATTCTATGTTATGCATATTGCTTCTTGATTATACTTTCTCATTTTTCCTTCTGTGATCTTATGGTAATTTCAGTATCTGAGGGAAGAGCTTTTAAAAGTAGATGAGAGCTGGGCTGCTGCTCGTTTTGATTCATTACCTCATGTTGTCCATATTTTGACATCCAAAGATCGTGAAGGTGAAGTCCAGTTTTTGAAGGAGCAAAGTGATGTTGTTGAGGAGGTTGTGGATGAAGTTGTGCACAATTATCACAGTGGCTTCAACAAAGCAATTCAAAATTATTCTCAGGTTTCTTATAGTTTTCCTTGATAGATATATATTTTATTTTTTCAAATTTTCTGTAGTGTTTCTTCAATTTCCTAGCTTTCTAGTATTCACAGTGATAAGAAACTTATTATTTGAGGTGTTTTAATACATCAATCTGTTCTCAGACAAAAAGAGTTGTATTTGTTAAAACTGTTTTTCTCCTTTATAAGAAACCAAATTGTATTTTTATTAGATTGACAGAGTACAAATCAGAGGACAAGACCAATGGAGCTTATTTTCAAACAATCTTAAAAGAAAAGCATTGCAGAAATAGAATTTTCCCATAAATGGCAGCAGCCTTCCAATCTGAAAAAATTGCACAGAAAGGTATTTCCCAAAATTCTGAAGAGACCAAAGCCTACAAGGATGCCCACAAATGGTTAAAATGATTTTCTTTTTGATAAGATTGAGGGGCACAAACGGAATGGGAGTAATCATTTGCTTAACTTTGGAAATAAAACATATAGATCATGAGGGTACATTACAGCATTTTACTTAGGTTGCCTCTGGTTTTATTTTTTTATAAGAAACTGAAAAGCTTTATTAAAGTCAAGTGAACGATCAACAGCAGTGAACAAGTAGTCCACAGAAGGTACAATCATAACCTGTAACTTCCAACTTGAAGCCTGAGTTCTGTCTTCAAAAATCGTTTTGTCAAAATTTGTTGTGAACTTGTGATTGATTTCTTAGTTATTTCTATGTACTCAAATAATGACTATGGCTGAGTATTATTTGTTAAAGTGGACTGCTGGTTCACTTTATTTTCGTTCTCTCTGTCTGTTTTTCTCCCTACCAGTTTCATATTAAAAACATGTTGCACTTTTATGTGTATTAATTATTTCATTAATTTCACCGGGGGTGGGGGGGAGGGGGGGTGGTTTGGAAACAAGATTCCGCTCTTAAATACTACTTTCTCACTCTAATCAATTCCTTCCAGATCTTGCGGTTGTTCAGTGAGTCTACTGAAAGTGTTGCCGTCTTAAAGGTCGATTTGGCCGAAGCAAAGAGGCGTCTTAGTGCTCGCAATAAACAACTGCATCAGTTATGGTACCGGTCGGTTACATTACGTCACATTATCTCTCTACTAGATCAAATTGAGGGAATATCTAAGGTTTGTTTCATCTTCTTCCTGGTTTTAGACCATATAAGGCTCAATGGTATTTGCATCATTTCAGTCATAGTATTTGAACTCTTGACTTGTTCACCCTGACCCTAGCCTTACGTGTGGTGTGCCAACAGCACTCTGCTTTATCCAATTGTACTTGAGTTAATTGCAGTTGCATTAGTTCACTTATACATAAATAAATTTATGGGCAGCATATGCTTTGGCACATCTATAATGTCTGGTACCCAGAGCTTGCCACTGAGCTACCAGCAGTAAATTTTTTTTGACTGAATCATCTTTATGCCATGAATTTTATTTAAAGATATACCATATCTTGTCTGTTTGAAAATGTGGCTCAGGTTCCAGCTCGTATAGAGAAGCTCATTGCCGATAAGCAGTATTATGCTGCAGTTCAATTTCATGTTCAATCAATGTTGATGCTTGAACGCGAGGGGCTTCAAACGGTAGGCTTGTCAACTCTTTTTTAGGCAAAAATTTCACATAAAGGTTTTTCCTGCTCTTTTATGGTGGCTTGGTTGAAACTTATTTTCTGTAAACATACATGGAAATCCTAGAGACTAAAACATCTTGTCCTATTGTATTCTCAAGTTTCATTAAAGTCCATCAGTTCAACAATGATGGCATCAACTGCCAAGGTTGTACCTTTTTTGATCATCCAATATCATGGTGATCCACCATTTTTCTCCTATGTACTTTTAAATGGGGGATTCTCTGCAGAAGCAAGGCCTGGTGGCACTATTTTGATTGTAATAAATATTGCATTGTTATCTGGCTGATGTGTCCTAGGTTGCACCTGTGTCTTTCTTAAAGTTGATTATGGGCATCAGAGCAGGGGCTTAATAGAAATTCATGCTTTCTATCTTTTCTTTTCCATTTTTCATTCTTTCATATTTTTTCCCTTGATGCAATTTTAATTTAGCATTTAGTGGAATATTTAAAAGGATACCTTTTTTGGTCATCTGTATATGACTTGATAAATATAATTGATTGGCCCAGGTCGGTGCCCTTCAAGATGTTCGCTCGGAGTTGACAAAGTTGCGAGGAGTTCTGTTTTATAAGGTGCTAGAGGATTTGCATGCTCATCTTTACAACAAGGGTGAATATAGGTATTTACTTATCTTTGGAGTTCTTTTCCTTTTGGGTACTTTCCTGTCCCTTAGCTTCACTTTAGCATTAGTACTTTCTAGGAAAAAGTAGGAACGTTTTTTACTTTATGATTCTTTCTGTTTATTTTGCATATTTATGGGGAGGGTGGGTGGTTTTGTGGCGTTTGTCTAAATATACTGGTTACTATTTTTTTTTATAGCGATTCATGTTGGCTGCAAATTTTCTTTTTGTTGCTGCTGCAGTTGTTGCATGATACTTTTCAAATATGTCAGTTGTATTGTTTAAAGTTTCCAACATTGTATTTTCCCTTTGTATTCTTCACATAACCAAATGCAAGAATAACTTTCTGGTTTTTTAATTTTTACGGTGAATAGTGAACCAAACTTAGAGTAAGTATCTTACTGTCTAGCTGGCTCAGAATTTCGTACAAAACTTTTGGCAATTTTGAGATAAAACTCTTCTACCTCTCTGGAGGCATCCTTTTCCTCTTTCTTTGGGGAACTTGGGCGATTGATGAATATGCTAGATTTGTATATCTTTTCAGTCACTTTGTGCTACATTCTTTAAAGCTATTTCTCATAGATATTGTCCTTCTGCTGATTCTTTTCTGCAGCTCGGCTGCCTTGAGCTTGCATGAAATGGATGATGAGGTACCAACCACCACAGCTGTTGTATTTTCAAGTCATTCACAATCCCTATCTCGAAGAACCAGGCAGTTAAAAGGTGACAGTCAGTTTGGTAATCACGGAGATGGATCGTTTAAGACGGGCTCTATTGATGGAGGGTAAGATTAGAAAATTATCTTTAACTGCCTGAAGCTGCTACTAGCTTTATTGTTGACTGCTGGGTTTTCTTTCTACCTACGCATTATCTGCTTTTGAAAATGTTATTACTTTGAGATTGTGATTGTTGTTTGTTTATACTTTCTGTTTGAATCAAAGTGTGTTTGCAATATCTCATAATTCTTATTTGACATTTTTCTGCAGCTGCATTATTTTATGTAGTTAGTTTCTTTCTTAAGACCCTTCTGGAAGTGTCAGAGATATACCTTAATTGAACAGGATAATAGTATCCATCATCAAATATGGGAATCAATAAAGTTATGAGGTTACCCGCAAAGTTAATTTGTTAAAGAGAAAATTGGATACTTAATCCCTGTTTAAACTAGTATTTGGAAAGAAGTTAAAAAAAGTTTACTATGGTTTCTTAATGCTTGTTAATAAGTGGTCAGTTCTCTATGGATGGGCCTTTCATGATCTTTTATAGCCTTTTGCAATATATTTTCCGTCTGTTCGATTGATAGTCTAAATCTACAATTGATGAATTATGTTTATATTTGAGAAGATTGAGTTCGTAAAGTAATTGGTAAACTTATATCTGAAATTCTAAATGTTTTATTAGTTCATCTTTTGATGGCCCTGATGAGGAGGGAACTCTCGAACTGCATGATGAAGCTACCTCAGATGGACATACAACATCAGTGAGGGTCAACGGTGATGTCAAAATTGTTCCTCGTGAAATGCCACCATGGCTTCAGAATTCCACTCCTGATGAATTTCTTGTAATGAAAACTTTGGTTAATCACATCTCATATCAGCTTCTTGATACTTTCTGCTTTTCTAAGCTGAAAGTTCTTGGTTTATACTTGGTTGTAGGAAGCAATAAAGAAAAGTGATGCTCCCCTTCATGTCAAGTATTTGCAGACCATGATTGAGTGCCTTTGCATGCTTAGGAAAGTTGCAGCTGCTGGTGCTATGATATGGTTAGTTGTCTGGTTGATATGCTATTCCATATATTCTTGAATCTATGCTCTTCCATTATATTATTCACGTTCAATTAGAATCTTACTCATTCCTTCATTCCTGTTCCATGGTAACTCCTTTTACGTCACTAAATTATCTTGAATTACCTTGAAAATAAGCACGGCTTCAGCCAATTTTATTTGATGGAAGTTGTAGATCTAGATTTCTCTTTAGAACTTGAGACAGAAGCATGCTGAATCCAATCTCTTAAGAAGGACACGATTCCCATGTTTTGACACAGGAGTAATTGTTACTGTGTTAAAAAAAATAACTTTCAAAAACCTAGACATAATGAAAATGGTTTGGGGAGAAAAAGCGAGAAATTTATAGATTTTCAAACTTGGAGTAAAAGATTCATAAGATTATTGAATATATATTATAAGCTTCTGTGTAAATGAAACTTATAAATGAATACACATACAAGTATTCTGATCTTGTCAGTACTGCATCCCATCTTGTTAAATGTTTTACATGCTATTTGATTACTTTTATGTGCTTTTCACCTTTCGAACATATATCGTTTTGATTATTGTAGTTCTTTTCTGATCTGTATGTCAAGATGACTCATCCACAACTTCTTTGATATTGTGTTCTTCCCCTTAACAGCCAAAGATTGCGACCTACAATTCATGAGATTATCACATCCAAGATTAAAACTCACGCAGAACTAGTTAATTCTTCGAGGTCTGGCATTGGACAGGCTGCCCGAACTGCTACTGCTGGTCTACATTTCATGAAGGGACAGCTAGAAAGTTATCAGTTGCCAAAACAGAAGCGTCAGAATGGGATATCACTGGCTGGAACTCTATTAGCGGTGAGCCCTGTCTCACCTGTGATGGCTCCCTCGGGGAAAGCACAGGCTGCAGCAAAAGAACTTCTTGATTCAATTTTGGATGCTCTTGTTCGGATATTTGGTGAGATGCTTTTAAATTTTAATTTTTTTTTCTATCTTTAAGGTTTTTATATACATTTCTAGCTTTTAACATTGAAACTAAATTCCCTAGTCTAATCATTCAGAGAACCATGTTGTTGTTGGGGAGCTTTTGGAATCAAAGTCCTCTATACAAATAGACATGAACACACCAAAATCAATGCCAACAGATGTAAATTTGAATCCTGATTCTGAAGCATCGCAAGTTACTGGAGGCTACAGCATTGGTTTTTCCTTGACAGTATTACAGGTAATCCCTCTGCTTAGGTTTTGGATGATTAAATTACCAGATAGTTTATTGTCGAATCGCGTAAACGGAAATAGTGCATAGTGTCATACATGTTGGTCCTAAGACCTTTCCCTCCTTTTCTTTTCATATTCGCTTAAGAGTGAATGCCAACAACTTATTTGTGAGATTCTGCGGGCAACTCCTGAAGCTGCATCTGCAGATGCTGCTGTACAAACAGCTAGACTTGCAAGCAAGGTTCCTTCTAAAGACAAGAGGCAAGTGAATTTGATTCATTTTCATCTAATTATATAATCTTCCTCTAATAGCTGTTGAGTTTCTTCTTCCTTTTTTTCCTTTGCCCCGGGGGTGGGGGGGAGGGGAGAGAGGCAGAGGACCGTTTGGACAAGACAAGATCCATGGATCTTGGTACTAGGGTAAGGTCTGTTTGTGGTATTGACTTGGTTTTGGGGTTATGTGTAGAACATTGAAAGAGTCATGGTGGGGGATGTGTTGGTATTGTGACAATGACACATTAGATTAGTGTTGTTTCTCTAATAGCTGTTATGGATTTCTTCAAGTGGTTGAGGTATGTTTATAAAGTTGGGGAAATGGTAGTGATAGTTCCATTGTCATACTTGGAACTGGCGGAGGTGGTGGTAAGTGATTGATTCTAGAAGAGATGGTTCTAATTTCCATAAATTTACTCTCTTGACCCACCTGATTAAATTTTTTTTTGTTGATGAAATTACTCTACTTGTTATGAAATTTGCCACATTTAGCTCCCCCTTATTACTCTTCAGCATATATCTCCTTATGTATGGTGTTACTATAGACTTGTGACCTTTTTTCATGATGATGCGTTGCAGGGATGGTGCAGAAGAGAGTCTTACCTTTGCTTTTCGCTTCACAGATGCTACTATTTCTATTCCCAACCAAGGTATGTTAGATTTTGTTCCTGCAGTACCTTTCTATTCACACACTCACTAACAATACTAAATATATTTATCATTTATTTTTTTGATGTTTCCAATATTACTGGACATTCGCATGACCATGGATGGAGTATTCAATGGTGGATATTCTGAACAATAAATCATGGTGCTTTTTCATCATCCAAAGGATTTCATATAGTGTAGTTGGTTCTACATCACTTCACCTTTATCTTATACAATTAAAATGTTTTTGTTGTATGTAACTTAAGATACACAATATATTGAAGAAGAATGCCCTTGCCTATCCTTCTGTCAAAGATGTATCACTTTGTTATGTGGTGGGCTGTCAAAATCATTTGCTTTACGATACTTGATGCTAGATACAAACCTCAAGTAGGAGTGTTTTGTTTGATTGACTTATGGATATAGTAAATATCTACATTGAAGAAGGATGCCCTTGCTCATCCTTCCACAAAGATGGATCAGTTTGTTTATTTATAAAAAAATGATAGATCATTTTGATACTGGTGGGTTTTTCAAAAAAATTTGCTTACTTGTGTTTGATGCCACAACCAATCCTGAAGTTGGCGTGTTTTATTTTATTGACTTATGGAATTACTTCTTAGGGGCTCTACTCTAGTTTTGAAATTTTCTCAATTGGCTGCTTCTTTCATAAGTTACATTTTAAAACTCTTGATTTAGTTTTCAGTTTTCAACATGTTGTGTCTGATTTCTATTGGTTATTAAAATGTTTACGATGATGCATCTTCCATTCTCCAGGGGTTGATCTCATTCGTCAAGGCTGGGGTAGGAAGGGTCCAAATGTATTACAAGAAGGTTATGGGTCTGCAGCTGTCTTGCCTGAGCAAGGCATGTATTTAGCAGCATCCATATACCGGCCTGTTATTCAGGTTTTAAGATTGTTCTTAATCATGTCTTTAAACATGAGATTTACTATCTATGCATAGTGCGTTCTTCTTTTTGCCTTTTCTGACTTTATGTGCTGTACAGTTTACAGAAAAGGTCGCTTCAATGCTTCCAGAAAAGTATTCCCAACTAGGGTAAGTCTCAAAACCATATTACTCTTTCTTTTTCTGGTGCTTACACATACCACTTCATGTTTAACATGCAATCAGAATTGATGCCTACGCATATGCTTTTATTTGGTTTCAGATTCTATTCTCATTTTCTTGCTTAAACAGATATTTCTTGGCGTGGGAAGTGAAATATGTATATAGAAGAAAATCATCTTGAACTTTAATCTGACTTTATGTTATTATTCTGATCCTATATCTGTGTACTGGTCTTGTTTCCATGGATCACCATATTATATAAATATATGTTAAGTTGTTAACAACAGTGTAGATGTCAAATAACAGATCAACACTCTTAAAATATTCAAACCCACTTAGCCTCTTATATCTGTCTAATTAGATCTAAGAGGGGATCTAGTGTCTTCACAGCCTTTTTGGAATTTATAATTGCTACTATTCATATTTGTCTTCATAGCCTTCCAAGTAACTATTAATGCATGAGTTTGGTTATTTTACTTTGGACAGCCAAGAGTATGACAACCATCAATTTGACAACAAAAAGGGTTTAAAATTTTATGTGTTGATTTTCTTTACTTTTTGTATTGAATGGTTAAACACACTAGGCATGTATGATGAAAACATTTCTTAGTCACAATAGTAAAGGTGTTAACTATTCCAGGGGCTATGTGGGAAGAATATGGGTTTGAAGTTTGGTATGACTGAGCCATAGGCTGTAGTTTTACTAATCTCCATGCGTAAGTACATGCTGTGTATACAGTGTATTTCAAATCTTGTAATCCTCCAAAATTTGAATTCTTGCTGTATAAAGTTGGTTATGCTTTGGATTAGAAAAACTACTGGTTATGTGATCTGTTTATTTTGCTTATTGGTCCACAGATGAATTTGGTTCATCTTCCTCATCATTTTCAATTTTCCTGTTATTATAATCATGGATTTGGGTGTTGCAATTTATTTTTTCTGTTGTTTGCTTTACTAGAATAATTTGTAAGGCCAACTTCTTATGTGCAGTAATGATGGATTGCTGGCTTTTGTGGAGAACTTTGTGAAGGACCACTTCTTACCAACGATGTTTGTAGACTACAGAAAGGGCGTACAGCAAGCTATATCAAGCAAGTCCTATAACAAACTGCTCTACAATGATTTTTTTTCCCTTTTAATTTGCATAGCATGAAACTATTTGGCTAAATGATTTCACTCATATGTGGATACTTACAGTCTAATACATTAGGTGTAAGCTAAATCTCTTCAAGGTTACTTACCCAAGTAATGTCCTTTGTACTCTGTTTGAAGCCAGTATTCCTCTGGACATGGAAACTATTTTTTGGTAGAGTTTCTATATGGAGTTGAGTTCCGACCTTTAAAATATTCACATAATCATATAGACATGTTTATTCAGTTTAAGCTCAGACACGTTTAAAGGAATACATAGTTTCTTATATCCTTGACACATTAAAGGATTATATAGGTTCTTAATTGCCTAGACACACTTATTCAGTTTAATGAAAAAGAATTCATATTTAACTTTTATTCTTTAAAAGAACTCCCGCTACACATGTAATTTCGACAGTAGCACTCTGGAATATTTTGTCAAAAAAATGTAATAAATATGAGTATGTCGGTGTAACTCATATGGTCATCAGCCTTTGGGGATCATCATTGGAAATTAAATTCTGATTCTTGGAAGCATTCTTATAGGTCCAGCTGCATTCCGGCCCAGAGCACATGCTGCTGCTTCTTATACTCCATCAATTGAGAAGGGTCGACCTGTCTTACAGGGACTTCTGGCAATAGAGTTTTTAGCAAAAGAGGCAAGTTTTATCTTTCACTTCTTTAGAGATTTTTCTCTTATAGAAATGCAGTAAAGCTTGTATGGCAAGTAAAGCTTTAATTTTGTTTCTCTGTTCTTCTGGATTGTCTTTAACATCATGCTTAAATCATTTTTTCAACTTTTGGAATAATGATTTATTTTAAAATGATTTCTCTAGGTGCTTGGTTGGGCACAAGCTATGCCTAAATTTGCTGGTGAAGTTGTGAAGTATGTGCAAACTTTCCTTGAGAGAACCTATGAAAGATGCCGGACCTCATACATGGAGGCAAGGATGTTTCCCTTCTCTTTCTTATTGACTTAGCACACCATTATTGTTTTTAGATTTGTTATTAACTTCCTTTTTCCCTTAATTATAATGTTTTAAAATATTTATTGGTCTTCTGAATTGGTTGTTCCAGCTGTATTAGCAAAGTGCCAAAGTGTTATCGTTTCCCTTACTGGCACAAATTTTTTTTTAATTTTTAACAAGAAATACTATATTTACATTGTTTTGTATAATATAAAGTTTCTATAAAGTTAAGGGAATGATGCCAACCGTACACTAAAATATAAATTTCGGCAATTTGGGGGATTGATTTTCACATCTTATCATTTTTAAATTCTATATTTCTAAACAGCACCACTAACAAATACTACTTAAGATGGTCATAACCAGTGCCATGGGAAATGTCATGAAAAATGCTCACCATTATCTTTTCATTCACTTTTTTGGCCTTCTTTCAGGCAGTTCTGGAGAAGCAGAGTTATATGCTCATTGGGAGATATGATATCGAGCAATTGATGCGACTTGATCCAGCAAGTGCATATTTACCAAATGCAGCTGGTCAGTCAAACAATGAAGCCCATGCTTCAGATGCTGAAAGTGTTGAGGTTGAATTAGAAGTGAGTGATTTGTTACTGAATTTGCGGCCTATTAAGCAGGTAATTCAGTTGCTGTTTGGTATTACAAGTTATTCTTTTTACTTAAGTGATTAATTTATTTTCTCATTTCTTGTTTCTTCTTTTTTAGTCAAAGATGTTAGGCTTAATTTTTCTTCAGATTTCTGGCAAAACAAAAAACTCTCTCGTCAGATTGTGTAGTAGGGAAGCATTGGTAATGAAGTATTCATTCATTTAAGCTTATCTATTGACTTTTATTTTTAATTCTGTCCCTCACAGGATAATCTCATTCGTGATGATAGCAAACTCATATTGCTGGCTTCCCTCAGTGATTCATTGGAGTATGTTGCAGAGTCTATAGAAAGGCAAGTTCTCTCATCTGGCTGAAGTCCAGAATTTATTCTGGATTTTTCTTTTATGAGTCTCAGTCAGGTGTGTAAATAAATAATCATTTACTGGAAAACAGGAAACTTGTTAATTTAAGCCAGAAGCATCAGGATCATATTCTTGGTCCCTGTCTTTTTCCTTTGTCAGTTTGGCATCCTACATTTGTTTCCTATGTCATTGAGAAAAAAAAAGTTGGTTTTTAATCTTTTGAGTAGCAATCTATTTCTGATGGCTTAATTGAGAACAATTGTCATGCATTATATAGGCTTCGACGGAGAACCTTTAACGCTCAAAATCAAGTAGAAGAAAGTGGCAAGAATCGTCATCAACGAACAAGTAGTGCTCCTACTAGGGATCTGGCATCATTTGCAGATGAGTATAGAAAATTGGCAATTGACTGCCTTAAGGTTTTACGTGTTGAGATGCAATTGGAGACAATTTTCCATATGCAGGTAATGTGAGATGTAGTTTATAAATACAGTGTAGTTTGAAAGTGATAACTGTTAGAACTGTCCTTTAAGAATAACATTGTCTGACTGAAAATTGTGGTTTAAACAGGAAATGACAAATAGAGAATACATGGAAGACCAGGATGCTGAAGAGCCAGATGACTTCATTATTTCGCTGACTGCTCAGGTTAGTATACTTATCTCCTGACTTAGCGGATGGGTGACATGGGAAATGACATTATTCGCCCTACTGTAAGGATGTTTATGAAAATATTGACCTTTCAATAAGTTTTACTACTCATTTTGGATACTTGGTGTAAATTATTCATTTATGTACTTATCATATTATATCTATTGAACCAATTCCCGAATTCTGTCCTCAAACTGTAAATGTTGCATCTTGAATTTTGTTGCTGGTAAGGAGAGTTTCCTTTTATGTGCGCAATGTTATGAACACATTATCCTAGATGCATCTAGAGTCTGTCAAATAGTTTTCATATTATCCAGACTCATATGTGAAATTAGGTAGGACTTGCTAACAGCCTTTAAAAGATGGTAACACTTTATGGTGAAAGAGTTTGAATATACCTGGAAAGTCTATACATGTTGGAAGATCTAGTGAGACCCTAAACAGAAAGTAGGAAATAGTTTATATGAGAAACCAAATTAACAAATTATCTAATACGCACAACTACACAAGCATGAGCGCCTACAAAAACAATGAAATGATTGCTGGGGAGTAGATATGCACATGTAATGTTATCTGGAACCAAGTAAGGGTTTCACACATCACAACCTCTTTGCACTTGCTGCATTTAAGTTCATAATGTAAAGTTTCTTTTTATAGTTCCAAAATACTCAAGGAAAATGAATTCTATTTGCATTATATGGCACATGTTACCCATTTGGTATTCGTAAATGCTACCCATTTTGTTTGTTGATTTTGAAGACTGCATAGACAAGGGACTGGAATGGGTCTAAAAAAGCATTGCCTGTGTCTTCACCACTCATGTTTTTTTTATTTACTATCAATCAAGTACATAAATTCTTTTCTGCAACATTTATCGCTCTTCTGAGTAACACATGCTCTTGGAAGTAGACCTTACATATTATTTGTGTTTCTCTACCCACAGATAACACGTAGGGATGAGGAAATGGCACCTTTTGTTGCAGGAGTGAAGCGGAATTACATATTTGGTGGGATTTGCAGCATTGCAGCGAATGCATCCATTAAGGTTATTGTAGTTTCAGATAAACATATATATATGTATTTATGGTAGCGTTTTATCTATTGCTCCTGTTCACTGCTGATTAGAGATGTGCATCCTAACAGGCTTTGGCTGATATGAAATCAATCAACCTTTTTGGGGTTCAGCAGATATGTAGGAATTCAATTGCTTTGGAACAGGTAAGTTTTTTTCTTACCCATATATGATATGCTTAATGCTTTTTCTAATTTCTAGACCTTTATCTTTTAATCTAGCTCTGTGTTAAGTCTTCACTCTTGTCTCTCTGTAGTTCTTGTCTTTAAAATTTTCCCTCCGCATGGAAGTTCATAAAGTGGAATGAAACAAGATTCTATAGGGCTTACACAAGCTAAATTTTGCGATGATTGGAATCAATGAAGTTTGTTCTAAAAGATTGATAAACTGGGAAGTTGCATTGTCTTCCATTCAATGTATTAGGGATGGAGGGATAACAGTTATGATCATATATTTGACTGCATGCTATGCATTGCATTTAGTTCTATTATGTTGGCAATGCCAGAGACGAATAGGCTTCCCCATGTAAGAATAGGCATCTCAGTAATTAATGCATAACGAACTAAGTGAATTCTGGCACTAGCTATCAACAAGTCCTGTCTCATGGCTATTCCCTCCCTTGCCTCAAGAGGTTTGGCTTTGATCAAGAGCTAGTTGTCATATAATTTTTAACCTAGTTGGTTTATTTACTTCTTCCATAAACCCTACCCCAAATAGTTGAGATGAAGCTTTCTGATTTTGATTTTGATTTTGATTTTGATTTTAGTAACATCACTGTTTTATCATTATTATTGGCATTGCAGGCTCTGGCTGCTATCCCGTCAATTAATAGTGAAAGTGTACAACAGAGACTAGATCATGTCCGAACTTACTATGAACTTCTAAACATGCCATTTGAGGCAAGTCACGGGAATTGAGTTTTTTTTTTTCATCTTGTGTAAATTTTGTATTTCCTACGGAGATCAATATTCTCTACCTGTTTTCAGGCCTTGCTTGCCTTCATCACAGAGCACCAGAACTTGTTTACAGCTGCAGAGTTAGTCAATTCATACCTCTTACCTATATACCATAGATTAATTTGTATAGCTGCTCAATAACTTCTTACATTTCTGTGACAGGTATGCAAATCTCCTAAAGGTCCAGGTGCCTGGAAGGGAGATTCCTGCTGACGCACAAGATCGTGTATCAGAGATTCTACGCCTTTAGCGTTCCCAGTACTGGATTAGTGGATTTTGGATTTATTTTTCTGTTTATCCAGATTGAAGGGTTCTTTGTTATGGAAAAGGGGCTGTGATGCATGTAAAGTGTTGTTATTTCTCAAATGGCGGATGCAGCAAGAGCAGATACAAAAGAAAATTTTGTGGAAGTTGCCACCCAACATGGGACACCATGTAGTGGCAAATTTTTTTGTAGTACTGTGTACTGACGAGGGTGGTCTTGTTCCTTTTTTTTTTTTTTTTGGTGACAAGTTGTTAGTTAATGTGCAGCATCAATTGTTGTTTTAATTTATGTTTTGCAATGTGTAAGAACTTAATGCCTAGTAATGAAAGTCAAATGTAAATTTTCATGTGGTTAATAATTGTAAATCATTTGTATTGATTATCAAAGGAGTGTCAGTTTATCCAAGGACTTGGACAAGTCACTTTGAATCTCTATTGATTGTTAGGTGCTTTGTGAATGATTTATTGAGGTCATGCTTATCTTACCCAATTAATTCTATTAGATTCCTATCTCCAACTCAAATTATCTGGAGGTGTTTGCAATCATGAAGGTTTTCTTTTCCCTTTTATCAGAGATTGGTTGAGTGTTAATGGCATGCAATTGTCATGATTATGATGTTTATTGAAACTACATTAAAATTCCAACAAACGTATTGATTTAATAGTTCGACAGCGTACAAACCCTGTATTTAACAGAAACAACAATTTCCATTGCTGTTCAATCCTAGTACAAAGATGGTGATTTTATGAAATATAACTCTGATGTGAATTTGTTATTTAATCCCAACGTTTTCGGTTTAAAGGATGCGAGCTGATATACCAATTTCAATAATTTTTTTATAAGTTACAATATTGTTTACCAACCAAGACCGCGCTGCTACAGTATAATCTGTATATAATTAATTGCAGAGTCTCTTTTTAAGTCCAAAAACCCGGTTTCAAACAATAAGCTTTAAAGGTTACGAACTTAAGATTCTGTACACCACTACATCAGTAAATGTTTCTATTCAGCATGTATCTGACTTTTAAGTTTTGGACTCAATCTCAACGTCTTCTTTGCTAAATTGCGAATATCTTCCCTGCTTGATTCAACTGATATTCGTACAAGCTCTTTCAGACCTCCACTGGATATGAAATCATTTGCATTGTCCTCTGCATGAACAAAATATTTATTATTTTCCTGATAAATAATTAATCTGTAAACATTCCAAGTTAAAAATTCCCGAGTCCAGTCAGTGGGTTACCATTCTGTGCTAAATGACAGACAGCAAGCTCGATATGGCGTTGGGTTGAAGTTGAGGTAGTGTTGGAGTTGCCAAGCAACCAGGTAAGGGCACCATCTTCCATCAAAAGAGAACGACCTTTTCTATGTCCTGCATATGTTGAAATTTTCCATATTCAAGAAAAGGCAACATAAAGCATGTACACCACCACCACTACTAGTACTACAAACAGGACAAGTTCTACCAACCTTGAATGGTCCCGCGGGATTCACATTTTGCAAAGTTAGCCAGTCCTCTAGCAACCTGTGCAATGACGTCACTACTCCCAGACCTTGCCATTCCCAAGAGTGCCTTAATGCCTCCATCTTCTTTCAACATCATGTGTAATCTTTCTGCAATTAACAGAACCTATGCATGACCTCTCATTCTAATGATAACCTAAAGCAAGACCTGGCCCCATCCATTTATTTGATGGAAAAATATAATGGGAAATGTTGATGCTCCATGCGCATATATGCAATGTACAAAAGTTTTCGACAGAGTACTCTACAATCATCTCAGGCTTACCATTTCCACATAAATTAGCAAGTGCGCCAGCAACCATTCTGAGAGTTTGTGGATCATTCGTCTTGGATGCTGTACCTGCTAGTAGCTGAGCTCCACCTCTGCTCATAATTAAACCTTGATTTATCTCTGAATAGAGTCAAAAGAGAAACCAAAAACAAGAGAAAAGATAAGTGAAAAAATTAAAAGAATGGTCGGGAGTCAACATGGACACATTAAGCTCCTCCCCTCCCAAACCTTTTACTGTCTAGGGTCTTGCCTTTCCTAGAATTCGGAAGCCATTTTTCACTGACCTTACTAAAAGACTACAAGATAGCAGGGCAATACGTTAAGTTTTATGGCTGTGAACAAATATGCAGTTACATAATAGCAACTAGTATTTACGATGGCTATTTGCTACAAAATCAGATTGGTTTGCACTATCTACAAGCATGTTAATTGAAACAGGAATTTTACTGCAAGGTATAAAGGTAAAATTAAAAAGGAAGATGGAAGGCTTTGAAGAAACATAATATCTTTACTAACTGCATATGCACAGGGAAGGTGAAAGAAAAAGAATCAGGATTACCATTCATTGCCAAATTGGCTATGGCCCCAGAAGCCACTCTAAGAATAGTTGTATTTTGTGAGGATTGCAACAGCATAAGCAAAGCATCTAAACCGCCCTCCTCCACAATCTTTTCCTGATTAATATCTGAAAATAAAGGAAAACCTTAATTAGTACACATAAGTGAATCCTCATGTTAACTATTTACCATGTGACAGAAGGAGCTTCACAGAGACAGATCATGAATGACCTTTCAAATAAAATGCATAAACTATAAGCAACTACATACCTTCAGCTGCAAGATTGGCTACCACCTTCACAGCATGGGTTTGGACATCTGAATCTTCGGATGTCAACAATTGTAAGATCTTTTGCAGCCCAACTGAATTTATGAAGCAAATTAACTTGTCAACCAAGATATCTCAATAAGTGAAATTGTTAAAGGAAAACAAAGCTCTCCAGAGTCCAGACTGTATGGCTTTATTTTATAATAATCTTGCCTTCTTCACATATTTTTGCAATTGTGGCCCTCTGGCCAGACAGTGTCTCCCTTGATGAATTTGAATCCATTGGATTCCCAAAAGCAGAAGATCTATATACATTTTCCTTCATATACGATTTCTTGTCCTGGAAATATTCAAATGTAAGACCTTATATATTAATGATGAACATGATTTCTGAGAATGCATAAACAACTTACCTCAAAATCATCTTCCTTCTCTGGTGCAGCCTTACTTAATTTGACCAGCTCATTTTCTACAGTCTTCCTCTGCTTCTCTTCCACTAAAAGTCTTTGCTTCACTTCTTGAAGTTCTTCATTGAGTCTTGCCTTAATAGTCCCAATTTCAGAAAAGTGGATGACTCATTTAGTATTCTAAGTTAGGTGAAAGTAAACTCTTATTAACTATAAGAGCTAATGTATGGCCAATTGAGGGGGAAAAAAATTGAACCACACTTGTTGCATTTCATATGGTCAACCATACCTTCTCTTCTGATAGATCAGTAAATTCTGATTTCAAGGACAGAAATTCATTTAGATTTTGTTCATATAGCTGATTGATTTCTTGTAACTTCACTCTAAGTTCACCAATCTCCTTTTTCCCCTGGATTTTAAAACAAAATGCAATATATTGTAATAATAATATAAATCAATATTCACAATATTTAGAGAATCCTCAGCAATAGGGTAATAAAGGCAGATAGTAGCTGTATAAAAACTTTTCCAAGCTCAATATAAAAGAAAGTTCTAATATCAAAAAGTATTTAAAAATGTAATGTTTAGTAAGTTTTAAGGATAAAATTAACCTGTATTGAATTTTGATGATTGCGTAGCTTCTTTGCCAAATCAAATTTTTCTTCTAGATCTTCAAAACGGGCATGCTCATCTTCCAATTGCTCCATTAACTCAGCAATTTTGTTCTCATACATCTGAGTAGTGTCAGCAAGTGCTTTCTGGTATGTAGAATTTTCCATCTCATGTTGCTACAAATAAAAACAGCATTACATTTAGTGCTCATGTTGCTATAACTTGTGGTGAGATCTTCCACATTTGCAACCAAAAAAGAGGCTATAAGTAAAAGGTTGAAAAAAAGATGAACATAATCTTTTATTTACACAATCAATGCATAATAAGTAATCATATTTAAACTTTTCGAAAAAAAAAAGAAAGAATAACACATCAAGGATATTACAGAAAACTGTTAAAATTGAAAATGCAAAAAGACCTCTTTTCTGTGATAAATGCATAAATAACTTACCTGAATAGTCTTTTGACCATCACTCAAAAGCTTTTTCATCGCACCTAACTGTTCCTCCGTGCTTCCAGCACAAGCTTGCTCATCTTCTAGCTGCTTAATCAACTTCGCTATTTTCTCTTCATACATCTGAGTTGTATCAGCTAGTATTTTCTGATACATAGAACTTTCAAGCTGGTGTTGCTACTAACAGTCAGAACAGCAACATAAATCTTGTGCTCATAAAGCTCAAAAAATTTTAAAAAAAATTTACAAGAACAGTGTAAATATCTATGTATGTGTGTAACTCCTGTTATATAATGATATATTAGTCTGAAATATATTTTTGGTTTACCATATTCTCGAAAGCTAAGTTGTTAGGATGTGGGCAACAACAATTAATGACGATGAGATGCACTAAAATGATATCACCAACATTTATAATCATAAAGACTATATAACCTTAGTTTGACCAGAAAATTTACCACATAAATAGTCAGAAAATAAAATATATGAAAATGCAAGGCAAACAAATTTGTGCTCAATCTCAATAAGGAAAAAGAAAATACCTTTCCATGTTCTATACTCACTTCAAACTGTGCAACTTTATCATGCATCAAATCATTGTGTTCTTTCTGACGGTTCAATTCATATAAAAGATCTTTCATCTCCAACTCTAAACGAGTATTTTCTTTCTCGAAAAACTGCAAGCATGCAGAAGATATTAGATGGGAACAAAATCAACGTACTATAACTCTCATAAATATAGATATACCAGCTGACTCAAATATGAGTTAGATACAACCCTCATCATATCAAGACCAGTATTTCATCAACCAAATTACAAATGGTTTATAGGAGAGACAACTACCTCAGACCTTGTGATTAGATTTTTCTTGGCCTCAGAAAAAGAGTCTTGACACTCTCTCAGCTGTCTTTCAAATTCAATTTTGTTACTGTCCTTCAATTTCTGTTGCCTTTCAACTTCTGCAGTAAGATGGTCTACTTGGTTCTCAAGCTTTCGACATAGACTTTCATAATCAAATTCTTCTTTAAGTTTTACCATGTTTACTATTTTCATCGCCTACAAAAGAAACAAGTAACTCAAAGTCTGGTATGAAAGATTTGAAATTGCCATGTAAATCAATGAGCTAAACTAACAACGTGCCATTAGCAGTTGGGAGTATTAAAACTATGAAACCAAAACCGATAGATGTGCCTGCAAAAGTAATAAATTATTGCTAGTTTTTTACTTTTTATCATAAATTAATATATAAACCTTCAAATCCATATAATCAAACTGAAATATTAAAGCAGAGAGACAGAGAGAGAAAATGCATGTAGATTACAGTTTCAAATCTAGCTCACCCGTTGTCCAAACATTATTGTGCTAGTGGTCTCTGCATAATTCCGTGCTGATGGCCCAATCGTTATTATAAGCGAAGTCCTCGCAGAGCCTATTTAATTAGACATGATAATGCATTTCCATTAAGAGAATTCTTTAAGATAAAATAGAATGTGCAGCACGACAATATGAAAACAAACATTCTCATATATACAGTGGACCTTTCACATTTTTCATTCTTTATTATATATAATATATTTATTTATATTACAATTGTTTCACTGAACAAAGGCTAAAATCTTACATGATTTACAAAAGAAGTCTTATTGATGACCAAATGATATACTAAAGCAAATAATTAAGACCAAATACATACCAAATAACACTGTAGATGTAAGAAAAGGGATGCAATATTAAAGATTCTATGCATATTCAAGATATAGAGCAGAATGTAAATATATTGGGAGTGGGACAACCTCCAAATGAATCACGAAGCAACCTTGTAAGCTTAGAATCTCTGGTAGGGATATGTGGACTGATTTCTGCCAATGCATTTATACATTTTCCTAGGGAAGTGAGTGAAAGGTTGATAAACTTAGCCTCCTCGAGTAAGTGGCCTTCACTTCCTGAAACAAGAGAAAATAATATCAGGAATAATAATGTCAACAAACCAAGCTGGCACATCAGAATTTTAACTGACAACAGCAGATTATTTCGAGGAAGAACCCAAAACAGCGACACTTTTGGAAGATCTCAAGTGCAAATTTAATGATGGTAAGTGTGGGGTCCTAGAAATTATTGTTACAAAGAATAAAAAAGAATGTCTAATAATCTGTATATAAAGGAACAACAATTGGTGGGACTAGTTAGGGTGTACAGTATCGAAGACAGACCAGATTTGTCTACTCTCTCAGATCCTGCAAGATCAACGATCAGCAATTTGCTTCTTCGAACTATAGGTAAGCCATTCCTGCCAGATAAATCAGCTTTAGAGGCATTCTCTTGAGAAGTGATAAAGGCATTCTCTTGAGAAGTGATCTCATCTGTAGCTTTTTCTTGCACAGATCTTCGAACAAAAACCTGTAAACATAAAAGACTGAGATAGTGAATAAGTTCAGATCACCATTGTTAAAAAAGTGTATACAAATTTGAAAGCAAACATTAACCGATAAATCCAAAATCATAAAACAGGCCAGGCCTACCATGAGAATTGCATGACTACGTGAAGATTCTGTATTCAGCTTCGTGTTAGATGCATGACGGTTCGCCTCGCCAATTTGCAGTAGTTTTAAGAAGTGATCAAGGTCTTTAATTCTAACTACCGAAGCACCCGGAAGTGAGACCTCACCAGTTTTGGGGTCCTCATTAATAGGAATATTAGTCTTTTCTGGTGCAAGCAAATCTTGAATAGATTCCATGTACAACTGGAGCAACAACACAATACTTTATCAAAGAGCAGTCATCCAACATAGTAGTAACATGACTACCTCATTGTAGTCTTACAGAACAAGTAAATGTGATGGGCTCCACACAGTACACATCAATTTTATTGCACCTATGTTCAAATCTGAGTAATTTTAGTTTTACCTCTCCACGTTTTCCATAACTTTCCTAAGTTGTTCTAAGACTTACAATGTTTCTGCTGAAGTCCAAAACTTTATTGTTTTTTAGCAGACTAGTATTCAACTCAAGAATGGAACATTGTCTATTAAAGATTTACATGGAGCAGTGGACAAAACCATGCTGATGGTTGAGTGTGAAACACTTCAGCATTAAAGTTTACTCTGAACACCAACACAAAACCGTAACCATGGAGGAGTATAATGAAACACTTCAAATAAGTTCAAGTCAAAACAAAAACGGACACAAAAACAGAAGAAAAATTTTGATGCAACATAGATTATCACCTGCAAATAGGAGACTTCCACACTATCAGAAGCAGGAGCCGTACTGGAAATTATGTCCTCCAAAGCTCTAACCATAATACCACGCTCCGATGCATCATCTTTACCCACCTTGCCAAGTGTGTAGGTTTTCCCAGTACCTGTTTGACCGTAAGCCATAACTGTCCCATTATATCCATTCAATACACTCTGCAAAAAAATTATATCAAATTTGACCGTACATAATTAACATTGCATCCAAATCTTTAGAAAATCAACTCCTTCTGAAACAAACATTGTTTCAAATTGACCAATTAAAAGAGCAGAGGTGCAATAGAAAGACAAATTGAGCATTTTAACGCTTTCCATGCCCCCCAAAATGAATAGTACTGGGTCACTTACCTCAACTACAGGTTTTGCTACCACTTGATAAACACGGTTTTGGGAGGCGGTTTCAGTGAAAACTTCATCAAATCTATATGATTCAGAACTCCAATTGTTTTTTCTCAACATTAGCCGCTTCAGCTACATTACATAAAGAGCAAAAGAAAGAAACTGTTTTTTATTACTAAATATCGGGGTTTAAGCATCATAAAGCTGGCATATGGCATACACGTAAATAATCACCTCTGGCTGCAACTCAACACTGTCTGCAAAATCTGAATCCAAAATGAGCTCCTCAGCATTTCTCGGTCGAAGTCTAACGGCAACTCTCACCCTTCCAGAATCTGCGTGATATAAAATAATAAAAATAAAAGAATTTAGCATCAGCCAAATTTAAGTTTAAGAGCTTGATTTCGAATTCGATACAATGGCTTCATTCCAAATGTCCAAATAGATTCCAGTTAATTTTCACAGAGAGAGAGAGAGAGAGAGAGACCTTGTTGATAGTCGGAGTTGGAGTGAGGAGTTCTCGAATTGGGAGTAACGGAGCGCCTTGAGGATGAAGAAGAGGGCTTGGAGCGAACAGAGGGATGAGTGTGCGTTTGTGACGACGACGTTTTGGAATGAGCAGGAGGGACTTGCTGTCTCTCGGACCTTCCAGTACTACTGTTACTGCTATTGTGCCCTGTAGTTGATGATGATGATGACGACGACGACGACGACAACGACGACGATGATCTTAAAGACGAAGAAGCCATTCGTTTTCGATTGTCAGCAGCGCAAAAAACAGTGAATCCAGATGCAGAGAAATGCAGAGGAAGATTCTTCTCGAGATTTATTGTGTTCGAGTTTATAACTCATAAACGAGAGAAAGAGAGAGAGAGAGAGAGAGAGAGAGTTGAGGCCGGCACGAATCGCACGATGGAAGAGAAAGAAAGAATAATAAATGACGGGATATGCAAAAACTGGTTCCCGCGTTGTGGGTTACGTTTGAGGGAGACGGCCGTTATAATTTTTATTTATTTATATTTAACTATTTATCGTTTATAAATAAAACTATTTATTGGTTGAATTCACATCGTTTTTTCTTTTTTCCTTGAATGCCGTAAAGTAACAAGTTTCACTTTCACTCCACCTAAGAAAGAATCAAGATTCTAATTTCAGACACTTTTTTCACCTTCCATAATTACATTTCAGATTTCCCACGATTATTATTGTTGTCTTTTATGTTCTTCCATGTCCCTTCTTTTTGCTTTTGTCTTGTCATCATCAATGAGATCGTTCACCTGACTAATATCTCATGTACACGATAAAAATTGTGTCGTCACATGACATGACTAGATTAGTCCGTGGAGAGCTTCTTTAATGCTTCTTTAACGCGGAACACACAAGCGGATTAAAAATACGGAACAGAGGCATTGCTCACGTTGACCGTACAGTAAAACCAATACAATGAACATGAAGAGGCATCAGTCATAACATCACACTTGAGTAGGTACAGGAAAACATGAGCAACTCCTTTTTAATATCGTATGCGAAGCAGTGCAATAATCCACTTCTGGTTGTAGATCCAGGCATACATGGGCCAAGCCAATCGCTTTGTTTTTAATGCCCCGGGTTCCCCACTGCCGACGAAATGTGGGGGTTTTTAGGACACCTTTTGTAAGAGGGGGAGTTACTAAAAAAGCACCCACTTTTTAGAAGGTGGAGCACATGTGGTGTTTTGTACATTGTAAATCAGATACACAATCCATCGGTCAAAAAAAAAAAAAACAGATACCCAATCATAGTGGTTATAGATTTTCTTGCTTCTTAAGAAAACAAAAAGGATTTAATGCTAGTCGGGTGAGAGTCTCACTTTTATAGTTTATTTGGACTTTTTGAAATTTCAAAATCCGTTATATTCACAAATTACACTTGTTAAAAAATTTAGATATCTTTTAAAGTCGAAGATATAACACCCAGAATATTGATTTGGTTCTAATCTCCCTTTCATTGATTAAGTTTTTTTGGGCCAAATTTCAATCAGAAATGCACAAATACACAACATGAGCTTTCGACAAAGGTGCTGGTGCCGGCCCAAAACGAAGTCTGTTCTGAAACGTCATTCTCCCTTATTTAAGTCAAAAGCTGACCACTTCAAGATATCTCATTTGGGAAGAAAGGTACCTACCTTTTCATTGGTTTGGTCATGTACATGTAACATCATAGAAGAACATGCACGGTGGATCCCAATTACCAAATCTTATCATATCTTCATCCCAATTACTTACTTTTAAGAGATTATAAAAGATTAATATGCATCTCCCAGATGGCAGATGGTGGAGTTGATTTTGAGCCCAAATGAGTTGGATGTGTCAGAGCCAGTGAGCAGCTGAAGAAATATTGGTATGTCATGTTGGCTATTTGTTTGGTTGTGTTCATTTGGCCGGCAAGATATAACATTCAAGCTGGAATGAGACAATGAGCATGTACCCTTTTTTGTTTTTTACCTCTTGGACCAAGTAAAAATACCTGTACGAAACACTTTGACAGGACCAAACCAAATGTTCCTTTTTGTTTTTTTTTTTTTGAAAATTAGAATGGCAAAAAGTTCAGCAACTTCATAACCTGCCAAAGACCAAATCTATGCATAGTGACCAAAAAATGAAGTTAACCAAAGAGCTGTTTGGAGAGATTTGTAAGAATATTGTATTTCATTAATAGTTCAAATGAGAATTCCAATGAACCACAGAATTCACATCCTGTCCGCCGCTAAGTTGCACATACTATTTCTTACCACCAGTTACTTCCAATGTAGAAGTGATAACATATTTCCTTTGATTTACAATTCAACGTCTAAGAAAAGATCACCGCAACTTCTGATTTCTAGCAAACAGCATATGAACAGCAAAACAACTATTTTGGTTAGATTCTCGTTGATCATTGTAAACATCCAGACACAGATGAATATGCAGCCCAACAAAATTTCTACACTTTGGAGGTTCATTACATCAGGTCAGCACCTTCAATAAGCACTGCTTGTATTCTACCATCAGCCCAGGCATTAACTTCAACAAGCATTCCAACTAGCATATCCAAATACTGCCCTGAAAAGGGGTAGGGGGCTCAATTCAACAGCTCTGACCGACAATGGTGAAGTATTTGACAGCACCTTGAAGATGTATTAGCTTATGGGAAAACAAAGAAAAATGCCAACTCTGTTAGTCAAAGAAACCTTCCTAACTCTTCCAACCCAAGGCTTTCAGATCACTTTGTTTCAATTCAATGTGCTTTCCAAGCCTGAAAATACGAAGACAAATTAGCAAGAAGTTCAAATAGGAGTAAATTTTGATGGATATTAGCTTTACTTATATATAAAAATGATCGATATTAGCTATTGCATATGCATACTCCTTGTACAAGTTAATGCAGCATCAGATAATGATCGATATTAGCTATTTATATGGAATATTGCATAACTGCCAACACAAAATTCTTTTCATCTACAATTTCACATAAGTGAGCTTGAAATTTAACATTTCCATTTGATGGTAGGAAAAAAAAAAAAAAAGAGACAAAAAAGATTTTGTGTCTATGTCTCTGTGTGTGTGTGTGTGAGTGAGAGAGAGAGAGCATTCTCAAATTGATAAAAAGGGCAATCTCTCACAAACACTTACCCAAGATCTGACGGGAGTCTGAAACCACCTATGCGTACACGTTTTAATGAATGTATCTGGAACAAAAAGAAAACTCAACATAAACAGAACTGAAATTTCAACCAACAAGAAACAATATTAGTATGAACTAGCAGTGAATTTAAGATTGATATGCTCATGTTTCCAATAAAATAATGATTTCCAAAATCTAATCAAAGGTCAAATTTACAAGTTCCTAGGGTGAATAATGACCACAGAGATTTTTTAGATCATATTATAACATATATGTGGAACAAAGCAACAACTGTAACACTCCAGTAACTTAAAATATAACATAACAATGAATGAAAACATTTAAAAGCAAAGATCATCAAAGAACAAATATATTTTAATGAAAGCAGTTCACAATCATAAAGCAACAAAAAGCTAAGATTTCTTGAATATTAATATAGGTTCATATCACAAGTCAATTTTAGACAAGCATTAAGTCCCCCTCATTCATAAATTTGATAAATAGAGGAAAAAAATTGGTAGAAACAAACAAAAGCATAATATTTTTTAAATGAAGAAAATGCTCCCTATATTAACAAATCTAACCTCAAGTCCAGCATTTTTCACAAGTTCTCGTACTTCATGGTTCCTCCCTTCATGAACCTGCATGAATCAAGTTTGACAAAATGAAGTTCATGTGAGCAGTATTGCACAATTGACACTACATGATTTAGCTTAGGGTATTTAAACAATGATACCAGACATGAATTGATTATCTCTGTTACTTCTTTCTTTTATAAAGGGGGGGGGGGTGTGGGAGAGAGAGAGAGAGAGATGAACAGATAATCAGTACCACAATACGCAAACGGGATCTTGACATATCTGGCTGTTGTGGTAGTAACTCCACAGAATCTGGGGTGCAATGGACACCTTCAATGACTGTTCCCTCACTGACGGCTATCAGGTGCCGCTTATTAACTGCACTTTCTATTATTGCAATGTATCTACAATTACAGCGTAGAGCATCAGGATTCGTATTCCAATGATAATTATACTTGTACCCTGATATAATAACTAAAAAATAATGCACAGACAATAATGACATTATGAACTTCCAAATACATATGCCAAAATTATTTAACCAACCTTAAATCCATTTCTTGGAAATTTGTAACAAGTGTTACTTTTCACATGATTTCACTCATAAAATTTTGATTCATATGATCTTTCTCTAATGATAGTTATGATAGTCCTAAAATACAAGAAGATAACAGAATGATGTGGACTCTTACTCCTTTGACAAATTCGATGAAGGATGTGATATTTTTTGAGCAAAATCTCCTGAAAACATATAAAATTGGATATGACATTAGATGAATATATTCTTTTTAAATCTGTGTATAAAGATCCTTGCATATCTGGTTTCAGTATACAACCATCATTTGTCACAACAATCAATCCAGTTGTGGCAACATCGAGACGGCCAACAGTAAATAGCCGTGGTCTGGGTAATCCTGCATTTCTCTTATCCTGGAAATGCAAACTAAAAGTTGATTAATTGATGAATTGAATGCATGAATATGCTATCAACATATAATATTAAGTGCTAAAAGTTATCCTTTGATTTCTAGTTACCCATATAGGCAGTATGCATCAAACAGAAGAAGTGATGGACGAAAATGCAATATGCCTGAAGTTTTAAGGCTCAACATACCCAAGTCTTCAAGTAATCATCAAATAGACCCAACACAGATTTATTCTCCCCAGATGCGCAAATGTACCTATCATAATATAAATGCATTCATTCCAAAACTAAAAATAACCAGAGAGGCCCAAACAAGAGCAGCAAGAAATGAGTAGCAGTGGCAAACCCTTTTGGCTTGTTAAGGGCAAGATAAACCTTTGGAGGCAGTCTCTTCGGAAGCCGATTTCCATTGACATAAATGACATCCCTTCCAGGATCAACTCGAGTCTATATACAAACAAAAAGGAATACTGATACAGTACCACTGTAAAACTAAAGTATGACTATGACGCTAAAAACGATTAGAATATCAAGTACGACGGGACCCAACATATGAAATTCGGAAACTATCAATTTATGCCAATATACACAGAAGAAGAAGCTTACCTGAGGAGTACTGCATACAGAACCATTCACAGTGACCCGCCCGTCAAAAATAAGCTGCTCACTGCTCCTCCTTGATGCCACTAAAACAAAGAAACCATCACTCTAAAGAAACAATTGGAGATATGGGTTCAAGTCAAATGTGAATTTCTATAATGTTAATAAAAAAAAAACAATGAAATTGGAGAAATGATTCAAGTTCTATTTGAATTTCTATAATGCCACACATGAATGGAGACGAGGAGTTGATAAAATTACCTCCGGCAGCAGCGAGAACCTTGCTGAGCCGCTGCGAGTCTCTAAAATTCTCGTTGTAAAACCTACGCGCGGCCTTCGAATACTTGGGTTCAGTCACGGGCACGCGCTTCTCAGCACTCTCCTTCTTCTTCTTCTTCTTCTTCTTCTTCTTGGTCTCAGTATTGGCCTCCGCATCGGCCATGAGGAAACTCGCAGGAGGGTGCGACTGGAGCTTGAGCTGGCCATCTTCGCCACGAACGATCCACGGGATCAACAGCGGCCCATCATCGGCGAGAGCCGCGGGGTCGGAGAGCACCGGGTCGGGTTGTTCTGCGGGCTTGGGCTTGTTGGGCTTGGGCTTGGGTCTGGGAGGCGCGAAGGAGATGTTGAAGTCTAGAGAAGAGGAAGAAGAAGAGAAGGAGCAGGTGATGCGAGAGAGTGTACGGAAGGGTGTGATGAGAGAGAGTGAGGGTTTGGAGAGGAAGGAGAGTGAAGCTACAGCTGCTGCTGCTACTGAAGCCATTTTTGGTCGCGGGGTTTCTCGTTTTCGGTTGAGGTTTTTGCAGTATTGGATATAATTTTTTATTTTCTTTAAGTAATTGGGTGGGCCTTTTTGGGCTAGAGGGACCAAAGTGCTTGTTTTGGGCCATTGTCGTTTGGTGGCTTTGAGGTCAGATGGACCTGTAACTTACGACCCAAGAAAAAATAGAGACTTTTTCTTTTTCTATTTCTTTTTTTTAAAAAGGTTTCTAATTTGGATCACAATTGTGTATTTGGTTCTTTACCCCACTAGCAGACCCAGCACTAACCCGTGACGTGAACTAACTCAAGCAAATAAATGGATATGGATGAGGGGTTTTATAGTTTACAGGTTACAACTCGTGAAGAAGAAAAAAAATAAAGTTCAAAAGTCTTCCACAAAAACTACGTGATATTGATAATGATACTTATTTTCACGCTGAGCCTAGAAGGGTTGACTTGTATGAGCATTAGATGGTTTTAACCTTGTTACAAAAAATGCATAATGACCAGACATTTTAATTTAGCTAAAAACGTCCTACTAGTTTCTAATCTTAAGTTTGTAGCAGGCCAAATGATCAATGGATTTTGGGGTTGCCGGCTGGAGAAAAAAGCTGCAAGGCATGTAATTATGATGCAACTTGTCAGAACCAAGAACACAGCACTTCATCCGATGCTTCTAGGTTATAGAATACAAGCAAAAACTGAATGAAGAAAATTTTCATTATTTTCTTTTTGCTAACATTATAATGTGAATTTGGAGAACCCAATAATGCACCTACTAGAATCAATTGAAAACATTACCAGCAACTCTTACGAGAGGCTGAAAATATTGAACAAATTATTTTGACAGATAACTGTGCAATTCAAGTCCGGACGAGCAATAGTTAATTTTCAAAGATTTGTAACTATAACCATTAACCACATGTTGTGTATGGCAGGAATAGAGGCTCTACTGCTCCGCTGAGTAACTTCAGAAAACGGGAGAAAGAGCAGTTTATAGTTTCTAATACTTCCTCACACCAGAATAAAGCCGGAAAAATTGCAGCGCCAGTCAATGTATCGCCGAATAATTGAGATAAAAAACCTAAAGCAGAGACAAGCAGCCAAAAATAGTTAATGATAATTTGATACTACTGATTGATTAGATAAGCTAATTTATTGATCGGGTTAGAGAGAGAGGGAGATCAACTGACAAACAAAAGATCAATATCTGTACCTACTAATTGTGTTTCCCATCACGGAACTGCGCATTTTTCGAAGATTTGAAAGTTTCCAAAAATGCCTTGGCCTTCTCTAACTCTTGCTTCTGCCTCGAATTGTCCCATTTGTGTTCAGTCGCCAATATTTCAATTATGCGTGGCAGTGCCCTGCCTGCTGCATCAGTATCAAGGAAAGCAAGCCGAGATCTACGAGCAATGAAATCAATGGCAGATTCACAGTACTCATTTCGAGCACAGTAAGCAACCTCAGCCTCAAGAAAAGGGTATCCATGGGCAAGCCGCTTCCCCAAATTCTCATTCTAAAATTTGAAAAGATGAAATTATAAGTAACCATATTAAGATACCAATAGCATATTATGATGACAGACACCAATGGCATGTTATGAGACATTACAACTACCAATTGAATTTAGCGCAAGAAAAGGCAACCTGAGCAATGGCAGCAACCCGTTCAGCAAAAGTACCATATGCATGGGACAGATGCTTTGCTGCAGCAGTGTCCATTACTCCTGGAACAACTTTACCACCATTACTCTTCTTCATTCGCACGTATTGTTGGGCAATAACTGTAAAAGATGCAGGGTCCCATCCATCTCCACCAATAAGCTGAAGCGTGGAGGTCAAACATTCATTTTCTGGGGTCAGCTTTCCAGACTTAATTGCTGCATTAACCGCATCTTCTGCCATGCTGAAAATTTTCTAGTCAGCCAAATACTTCTGTGCAGGCAGGCAGACAAGTAGGCATACGAAGGGAGTGACATTAATGTTAAGGACAGAGGTCGTTTTACTTAAAAGTTAAGCTTATTATTAAGCATTCCATCAGAAGAACAGTCTGGAAAGGGGCATTTCAAAAGAAAACTGCCCGACCAACTAAATACACTAGTGAAGAACAACCTCTAACTATTAACTGAATAACATAAGCTCACAATATAAGCATTACCTACGGTAAGTAGTCCACTTCCCACCAGTGATTGTAACCAAACCAGGATAATCTTCACATACAACATGATCTCGGGAGATGCTCTCAGTGTTTTTTGCAGATGGATCAGTTGCCAGAGGGCGAATACCACTCCAGGCAGAGAGAACATCAGTACGTCGTACCTATATTTTCCCAGCATTACTTTAGTCCCAACAAGCAAATTGGATTAAAAAGGAAGACACCTAGAATGAATCACAGCACTAAATGCCTTTCAACACTTGAGCATTTAGATATCAATTACGAACATGAGTAACATTCAACCAGACAGAAAACTGGTATAAGCTATGCAGGCAAAGATGCCCCACACACACATACAGGGAACTTTATCCACATACCTTGACGTTAAGGTAATCACAAAGGGCATCCAGTATGAATTGAATCTCATCCTCATGTGGTTCAGGAAGCAGAGTAATTTCAGTGTTGGAATCTGTCGTGCCAGCAACTGTTCGTCCCAACCACGGCAGCATGAAAACAACACGTCCATCTTTTGTTTTAGGAACAATCAAACCCATACCCTCAGGGGAATAATAATCAGGAAGTACAATATGTACACCACTGCTTGGACATATCATAGGTTTTGCATCTTTATCAGCCATCTTCCTTACAGAGTCACAAAATGGCCCAGCAGCATTCACAACAACTTTTGCATATGTATCGAACTCTTTTCCTGGCAAAATAAGAAATACAGTGAGAATCACAACATTTAAAAAGAAATTTTTAAATCATCATTTACATACTTACATGAAAGCTTAATGTGCACTACTGAGTACTGACATTCGTATGTGCCATGAAGGTTTCTTTTAGAAAAAACAATAAAAACAAATTGAAACAAATAAAAACATATTCTGTGCGATAAAAGTCATGTTGAAATTTGAGCTTATTAATGAGTAGCATCAATAATATAGCCAACCTGAACTCTTCTTCTAACAATTGACCATCATCACCATCAACGAGGTAACAGTATAAATAACTTTTTAATTTATTTTTAACAAAAAAAATCCATCACAAGAAAATATTATCTTTCTTTTTCCTTTCTTTTTGGAGGCACGCTAACCATTCATTCCATTCTCACTTGAAAAATACATACATTACCAAATATAAGTCACTTGTGAAAGTTTGTGCAAATTCTACCTGATAAGTTGTCTCGGATTCTAGCACCAATTGTCCGATTGCTATTCTTGTCCTTCAAAAAAGAGACTACTTCAGCATGGTTAAGTACTGCTGCACCAGCTATCGCAGCAGTGCACGCCAATCCAACATTAAGTCGTGCATCATTCATCTGGCCATCATAATACACCACAGTCCCCTTCAAGCTTCTGTTTATACCCTTCCTTGCAAGGGTGGGGAAGAGCTCAACAGACTCCTGTGCAGAATAATATCTGGACACATGTAACAGGCGTAGTCCTGCGACCAAATCGTACATTTTCAAGCCCATCCAGTAGTACACAACCTCAAACCAGTCAAAACATGGTGTCATGCATGGCAAAGCATGGCAGAGGTGTGGTGCGTTCTCAATAACCTGTTTACGCTCCTCAAGCGCATGGAATACCAGCTTCAGCTGCCCATAGTCAAGATTGAAAACCGCTTTCTCCAAGTAGCGAACACCTAACAGTACAATTTTACATAAGCAACCAAAATAAAATTTAAATTTAAATTTAAATACAAACAATTAGCTATACAAAAATTAAAAAAGAGCTAACAGAATGCAGTTATAATACGACCAACAAAAAAAGTTGAACATTATAATTATTTTCCAGTTTTTTTTTTGTTAGTCAGAATTTTCTCGAGTCTTTATTCTAATAACTATTTTCACAAGCAAGATAAAGATTTAATATCAAAATAGACAACACAATCTGATTAGAATTATTGTTAGCCAATCCGCCTCAACTCAAAATTAAGATCAAAATAGACAGCACAATCTAATCAAAGCTAAAGTTATTACAACGACTTTGCAGATTAATCAACTCACGCTCCTATTACTAAAAATCCATAAAAGCAAAACTGCAAGAGACGACGAAACGAAAGAAAAAAACAACACAAATCAACAACAGCTACTTTAAGGACTGCAAATGAGAAGCTGAAACGACAACGTACAAGTGCGCAAACGTGTCTACAACGACATTGTATATACGCCTACCTCCATGAATGAGCTTTGTGGACCGCGAGGATGTACCGGAGGAGAAGTCCTCGCGCTCGACGAGGCCGACGCGGAGGCCTCTGGTGGTGGCGTCTAGAGCGACGCCGCAGCCGGTGGCGCCTCCGCCGATCACGAGAATGTCGAGCGGGTTGGCGGAGCTGGCGCCGATCAGAGTGGACTCCTGCGCCGCCCTTGGCGGAACTACGGCGTTCGGGTCGCCGATCCTCTGGCGAACGGCTGCGAAGGAGGGCCCACCGCCGCGGTCGTTGGTGGATATCGACGGTTGAAGGAGGAAGGCACCGCTGGCTGCGGTGGCGATGGCGGCGGAGGCTCCCAGCCGGCGCAGGCGCGTGGCGGTGGCCATGAAATTGGGAGTTTGGGAGAGGAGGGAGAGAGGGAAATTGAAGTGGTGGTGGGGCTCGCACCGTTTGGTTTGGTTTGGTTATAGAAGTAGAAAAAGGTTGCGTTGGGAATCGGTCACAGGGATTTGGATTTTGGATGAGTTCGTTTTACCGGGAGGTATGTGCTAGTGTGTGCTGGTAAAAGAGTGACACTCTGTCTTTTACAGTTGACATTTGGTAGGCCTCTAATCAGTAATCACACCCCTTTTTTAATTAAATTTTTGTATTACTATTTTTCTTTTTCTGGCCAATTTTGTATTACTATTTTAACTATAGGGGAAGGGGTTTTGACACAAATTTTCAATATGACCTATTTTATATATAATTTTAAAGTTTTAAATGGTCTATTTTGTATTTTCTATTAAATGATTATTCTTGTAAAAAAATTAAGTAAATCAATAATTATTTATTTATAAATATTAAATGATTAATAAAATAAACACTTACAATATTGTTAATTAATTTTTAGTAAATAATTTCTAATCCATTCAGTTTTTTTTAAATGATTTTGAAGAATTAAAAGGTAAATTATTTAGATCGGTAAAATATTATATAAAATAAATATAACAATGATTATAAGATAATGATTGTTCTTCAATTCCCCCGATAAAAGTGGACGAGGAGCAATAGTAATGATTGCGGCCGGAGCTTGCTGATTTAGTTTGTGATCTAAGAGTCGCTTATAGCTAGTTTTGTCCATCCAGGAGGTCATTATTGCCGCCAAAGTAGAAGGTCTATATGAGATTACAAAGATGCCTCATAACATTTGAATATTCCCTTCATGATTCAACTTCTAATTTCTCCATGAATCACCTGAGTTCGCGGCTTCGCGCATCTTTTAATTCGATTGGTCTCAAGAATCTGGCGCCACCGTTGGTGCATGCCGATATGGTTGCCTGCTTTTTGCCGTAAGTCAGTAACTAGCTTCTTCACGCACTGATTCCTATTATTGATTATGTCGCAAAAACTTTCTAGCTAGGCACGTAACTATCATGTGAACATAGGCAACAAGCAAGAGTCTAACTTCTTTGTCAGTCAATGGCCCAATACAACGTTACATACAAGTTGAGATTGTCTAAGATTGACCCAAAAATAAAAAAACATAGATTTTGCAACATTGATGTGTAAGCTAGAAACCCAGCCGGACCTTTATCATCTGCAGCAGCAAGCAATTTGAAACATCAAATTTTCAGTAATATAAAAGGTAGTATAAAAATATAGTATAAGAAATGTAATATAAAAATATGGTAAGAATAATATTATTATTGACACGTAAAATAATATAAGAAATATAGTATAAAAATATAATAAAAATAATATTATTGTATAGAATACTAAATATATGTTGCTTTTGAAAGTGTGTGCAAATTCTACCTGAAAAGTTGTCTCGGATTCTAGTGCCAAATGTCTGATAGTTATTCTCATCCTTCATTCAAAAGAACAAGAACATACAAACAACATAATAATTAATAAATAAGGGTATAATTATATAATACAACCACTAAAATAAAATTTAGAAGATAAAAAAAAAGAAGACATCCCGCCACTTTACCACTTTAATTAAAATATGAAAAGAGTGATGAAAAGTTATTAAACAAAGAGAAAAAATAAGAGACAATTGACACATGCCAATAGGCCAGTTTTAATATGAAAAATGAGCTGGAAACTGAGCTTTGAAGCCCATTTTAATACCTTGGGTTGGGTTTCAAATCCACCGCTCCTATCTTCGATCCATCCCGATCGACCCAAACCAATCCTATCTCACTCCGACCCAAGGCCCATGAAAAAGACCCGTAAGTTGAGTCAGTTAAGTTGACAACATCGTCTCCATCTCCGAGCACTGTAACTGAAAATTCGAGGTTCTACTTCGATGGCTCAGATTCCCAACTTAGACAATGCTCCTCTCAATCTCACATCCCTCAGGTAAGCACTCATTTCAAACTCACAAATTACATATATATATTTTTCTAATTATTATTAATTTTCTTATATTTGTTTTCATTTTTGGTGATATTGTCGCGCAACAGAGAACAGTCTCAGAAGGAGCTCGTAAACATCCTCAAGAATGTGAGCTCGAGCTTCACACCTCCTTCTTATAAGTTTAATTTCCCGTTAAAATTCAAAAATTCGCTCTGCTTTTNGCGCAACAGAGAACAGTCTCAGAAGGAGCTCGTAAACATCCTCAAGAATGTGAGCTCGAGCTTCACACCTCCTTCTTATAAGCTTAATTTCCCGTTAAAATTCAAAAATTCGCTCTGCTTTTCTTTTTTCTTTTTTTTTTTTTCCTAAAAGGTTTTGCGCTGAATTTGATTCATGATTGCACTGGAATTTGTAGATTCGGGGAAGGAAGTGTTTGGTCATCGATCCGAAGCTCAGCGGCTCTATCTCATTGATCATCCAGACTGCACTTCTCAAAGTAGTTCTATTAGACTGTTTGTTTCCATAGAAAATTGAATTATTTTTCTAACTCTGTGTACTTGACAACGTTATATGATGTGTTTTTCATGCTTTTTGAGCTAAAAATAATGAGAAACTTGCATGTGAAATTTGATTTTTATTTATTTTCGGTAAAACAACTGTTATGTTCAGCTAAAATGAGCAGGGCATTGACGGAAACTCTTTAGTGAAAATTAAGGTTGTAATTACTTTTACTGATACTTAAAAACAGGAAAATGGGGTTGAATTGCGACATCTATCGGCCGATCCGATTCAAACTGACTGTTCCAAAGTAGTTTACCTTGTCCGTTCTCAGCTCAGTTTGATGAAATTCATTAGTTCGCATGTTCATAATGATACATCGAAAGGACTGCAAAGAGAGTACTATGTTTATTTTGTCCCTCGCCGTTCAGTTGGTTGTGAGAAGGTGAACATGCCTTGGCTATTATAAATCCACTTTTTCAGCATACATTATGGGTTTGGAATTCGGTGGGCGCAGTGTGCTAAAATTTGAGTATTGGATGCTGACAAATGTCATTTTTGTTTTTCAGATCCTTGAGGAGGAAAAAGTCCATCACTTGTTGATTATAGGGGAGTACCAGCTATACACTGTTCCTTTGGACGAGGATGTTTTGTCATTTGAACTTGATCTTTCTCACAAAGTATTTGAGCAACTTTTTAATTCATATTTGTAGATTTATTTTAATTATTTTTATTTAATCTTCAGATGTTCAGAATCTGGTCTAAACTATTTATTTATGTGCCTTTACTTTACTATTTTTTTTTTTTTGGGTGTTTGCATGGTAGGAATGCCTAGTTGATGGTGATACAAGCTCACTTTGGCATATTGCAAAAGCCATTCACAAGCTTGAGGTTGTATAAAATACATATTCAGTTATTGTATGTGTCATTTCTTCTCTTTTAAGTGATTTGATCTATTTCAATCATATAAAGATGAAGCTGTACATCACATGTATACATATATATAAACTTATATAATAATGATACAGTAGAGTTGTCTTTGGTGTAAAATACTGTTATGATTGTACCCATATATTTTGCTTCCATCTACCCTAGTTTTTGTTCTTTGCTTGTAGCTGAAACTTATTCCTTGTTTATTGTTTCACAGTTTTCTTTTGGGGTGATTCCAAATGTGAGGGCAAAAGGCAAAGCATCAGTACGTGTTGCTGACATTCTAAACCGCATGCAAGCAGAGGAACCAGTTAACTCACCAGATGTAATTATGCATGACTTTAAACTCCTATTACACTTGTTTATACTCTAATTAGTATAAAAGAGTAAATGTATTCATAAGACTCCACTGATCTATTGCTTGTGGCCTTCAGATGGTTATTCCAGAGATAAATACTGTCATCCTTTTAGATAGGGAGGTAAATCTCTCTCTCTCTCTCTCTCTCTTCTCTGTGTGTGTGTGTTTCATTCTCAGTTTGTCATCAAATGACATGATCTAGGTTGCAAGGCACTTTTTATGCATTTCAATGGCAAATAACTTTTTATGACGCAATCATACAATGATTTGTGGTTTTTGCTTCAAATTGACTATTCTTTGGATGTAGGTGGACATGGTTACTCCCATGTGTTCACAATTAACATATGAGGGACTTCTGGATGAGGTAAGGCATTGTAAAAAACTGGAGGAATACTTTATGCATTGAAAAATATCAATTACATGGCATGGCATGACAAAAAGCTGCATGAGTATGATAGCTATAGCAAGTATGTGTGAAAATATGAGTTCCTCATCTGGTTTTGTCATCTGGATTGTCTCCGTAATAGTTCAATAGGCATAGTAAAAAGCAGAAAAAAAGGAATGCAAGTTTTTCCAATAACTTCATGTTTTTGTATGGCTAAAAAAACATCCTTACTACCTATCTAGTCTGATTAACTAATTACCTAGATTTGTAAGGCAACCGAACCTCTAGTAGTATGGGCATTCAATAACTTATTTTTATTTGCTAAATCTTTAATGACAACTTTATTCTTTTCTGAATGGAAAATGTAGGACAATTTTTGTTTTTGGTAATCTGAATTAGTTGTAAGCTATCCCTAATAGTTTCAGTGCAGGTTCTGTGTATCAATAATGGTTCTGTGGAGCTTGATGCATCCATCATGGGTGTCCCACAACAAGAGGGAAAGAAGGTGAAAGTTCCACTTAATTCAAGGTGATTCATCTTTTTCTTGATAGACTTTTTATGTAATGCAAGGGCATCCTGCTTCAATCACGCATGTTCCATATTGTTGATGTCTTCTCTTTTCCTACATTCCCTTTTTCTTGCCCATTGGTTCACGAGGCATTTGCATTTCAAATATATTCCTGAGCATGTGGTTATCAGTTCTGTAAAATGCTGTTAGATACCTTCACATATTATTGAGAATGGATCAATATATCTTGGTATGATAATTAGGTTGATAGTGTTCATTCAGTTTTCAATTGACTTTATTTAAATTTTTTGTTTTAGTTTGTGTATTTGATGGACTACTTGTTCACTTCTAATGGAAATTGTTCATTTTCTATAGAAATAGATTTGTCTATTTCTTATCAAAAAATAAAATATCTTGGTTTGATGACCGTTCACTACTAATATAGTATCTGTTGATTGGGTTTTGAATTAGGACATTTTCCAGATACGAAATCTGTTTATTTTGAATGCTCATTGAAGTCTCTTAGTACATACATAACAGTTGTTGGTCTCAAGCTGTTTTCTTTCAATAAGTTTTTTTCTTTACTTTTTTCATCTTAGTTTTTCTCTCTTTTCATATTTGTTTACTACTTATGGTATTAATTACAGTGACAAGCTGTTTAAAGAGATACGGGATCTCAACTTCGAAGTTGTTGTCCAGGTTGATCTATATTCACCGGTTTAATGTTCTTTATGTATCTCTTTCAAAACCTATCTCTTTTAAGTTCTTCTTAAAAATGAAATCACATACTTGGAGTTCCATTTCTTAGTTGCTACCTGCAGTATGATTGCAGATTCTACGTCAAAAAGCAACATCCATGAAGCAGGACTACACTGATGTGACTTCCAATGTAAGTGAATGTCTTAAGAGTTGAACACTTTGCCCTTCTGCACTCATAAGATGATCAGGTGTCAACTCAATTTTCTGTTTATGGACCCTATGCGAAAATCCATTTGTTCTGATGAAGTGTTATATAATAATGCATATAGAACCAGACAGTTTCTGAATTGAAGGACTTTGTCAAAAAGCTGAACTCATTGCCAGAAATGACTGTAAGTAATTGTTTAATTCTTTTTAGGAGTTCATCTGGAGATCTTCTTCTCATTTTTTGATTTTCTGCAAATTATTGCTTTAGAGGCACATAAATCTTGCTCAGCATCTGTCAACATTCACATCAAAGCCATCATTTCTTGGACAACTTGACATGGAACACACACTTGTTGAGGCTCAGAGTTATGACATGTAAGCTGAATTTCGGTTATTATTATGAAAATTACGTGTTTGGACATCTGTATGCTTCACATTTTCATGACTTGCATGCATGAAAGTGATATAGTTGATGAATGCAGATGCTTTGAGTACATAGAAGAAATGATCCATAAGCAGGAGCCTCTTGTAAATGTCCTACGTCTTCTCATCTTATTTTCTATTACAAATTCTGGGTTGCCTAAAAAGCATTTTGACTATTTGAGGCAAGGAACTGCACTCATCATATTATATTTCAATTTAATCTTTTTCGTTTAATATCATATATTAAATTACTTTTGCTTTCTTGGTTTAGGAGAGAACTCCTCCATAGTTATGGATTTGAGCACATGGTTACATTGAACAATTTAGAGAAAGCTGGATTGGTTAAAAAACAGGTTCGTTTTTATTCTACCCTAATACAATAATCCACTAGATTTTTTTGCATACTTTTGTAACTGGTGAATGAATTTTTATATGGAAAAAGAATAAAGGATTCATTGTACATCATCTGAACCTTGCAGGAGTCAAAAAGCAACTGGCTGACAATTAAGCGTGCCCTGCAACTTGTAGTTGAAGACACTGACACTGCAAAGTATTATTCCCCTTGATTTCTGAACTGATTTTCTTATGTGCTTATGTTTATAGGGACTAGCATGGTCATTCCTTTTATAATTTTACATATATTTTATATGTTCATGAAGTTTGGTTATGATTTTTTTGAAAGTTGTGATGTTTCTTCTCATTCTTCTCTCAAGTAAAAAATTAAATGTGAAATATGATCAATGGATAAAATTGTATCATGTAATTTGGTTATAAATGTACTGTATTCAGCCAGTTCTACAATTCATATCTGTCAATCTGTTATCTGTATTGTGGTTTTGTTGACACTGGAGTGTTTAAATTTCCTGCACCATACCATGCAATCAGATTATTTGTTATATGGTTATTTCATGTGTAATAATTTCGACTGTTCTAGCCAGTCAAAGTAATTGTTTATAATTTTGTTTAACTTCTATTTTTCTTATAATCTGCTGTCTTTTTGACCAACTTTTGAGGCCATTTTATTGTATCACAGCCCCAATGATATTGCCTATGTCTTTTCTGGATATGCACCTCTTAGCATTCGCCTTGTCCAGCATGCTGTTCGATCTGGATGGTGAGCCTAATTCCTTGACCGATAAAATATTTAGTTTTCTTTGCTTGTTTGTTTGTTTGTTTTTTTTTTTTTTTTTTTTTTTTTTTTTTTTTTTTTTTTTTTTTTTTCTCTCAATAACTCTCATCAATTCTTTTTCACCCATGCAAGTCTCTTTGCCTTTTGTTATAATTTAACTCTTTAAAACCACTGGAAATGAGGAAAATGTAATAAATATGCTTCTGGTTCGACTTCTTAAGTTTGAAATAAGGGCCCAAACATTTTCAAGACCTAAGCAAGTTCAGTGTGATTGATGGAGACCAAAGTACTCATGCGAAGTGGATCACTTGGTCCTCACATTTTGTTGTATGTTAAAGCTCTATTAATTCGGTCAACTTGGTTGGAACTTTCTAATCTATAGAATAAAGTTTCCATGGAGTGAAATTTTGATAATACAGGACAGTTTCTTGGTGTCAAGAGTATGAACCACCACACTTGCCCCCTTTACACAATTTACCTTCTATCCATGAGAAATTTGTTACACCAGCATAGTTTATTAGATACAGACTGCCTTTGTTCATGTTATATGATATCTGGGCCTCTCTTAGTGGAAACTTATGTACTTCCATAAAGTTTTTGCTTAAGTTCTTAAATTTTTCAACGGAGGATTACAACTTCTTGTGTAAATAAAGGCTTGCACAAAAAAAATTAGAATTAAAATTTTAAAAAAACTTTTATAAGATTGAGAATAAAAGTTCTGTGGCTTCATATGTTCAGGCCTAAGGCACATTATCTGTTTTTTCCCATTCTTTTTGTATTGCATCAATTTTGGTGGAAATTTCATTGCGCTCTGTTAAACATGAAAGTTTTGACCCTTCAGGCGTCCTATTGAAGAAATTCTGAAGCTATTACCTGGACCACATTCGGAAACAAAGAGAGTCAGTGCATTTCTCTTGAGTTATTGCTGGCTTTTTTTTTCTTTTTTTTTTCTTTTTGTTGTAAATTTTGCTTCCTATTACTTCGTCTCTACATGTTAAACCCCTATTCTGGTGTAATATTTTACAGGGCCGATTCTCAAGCAGTGCATCATTTGACACTTTGCCAGGGGCGGCGTCAGCCAGTATAGACAAGTATGTGTCAACTGGACCTAATTTATAAGACTCTGCTATGGCCTATGAGTACTGTATTGTTAATATTGTGAGATTTTACTGCTGGGTTGTTTTACACAAAAAACTGGTTCAGATACAGGTATTATAGTTTTCAGATTGATAGGAAGCAATTTGTAGTTGTTGATATTGTGAAATTCTTGTGCTGGGTTGTTTTACACATAAAAAACTGGTTCAGATACAGGCATTATAGTTTGCTGATTGATATGAAGCAATTTGTAGCTGTAATGGTATTATAAGACCATAAATTTTTCTGATATTTGTCGTATTCGTGATATAGATTTTTTCAGCAAAAATACTTTGTGAGGGAAGAAATATGGCTAAAGCAGTTTACACCATATGCATGGCTTCTATCAAAGTATTTACTGCAAAATTTTGATTAGTTGTGTGCTAATGTCTCATATTTACTTCATTGTGGTGCTCCTTGTAAACTCCAGGGTGGCTGATGGAAGGCGCTCCCTAGTACTTGTTGTCTTCATTGGAGGTGTAACATTTGCGGAGATTTCTGCTCTTCGATTTCTCAGTTCTCAGGTATTTTAGTTGTTATGCACATAAGGAACCTACGATATGTCATTAGGTTATACAATTTGGTAGGTGGACGGGTTGTGAGACATTTGTGGAACCATTTTATTTGTTCATGTGTTTGGGCAGATTATCCAGAGATTTCTGTTCTCTCATTTGTTTTCTTCTTGTTATCCTAATATTACGGCAATTTTGATCTTGTAGGAAGGGATGGCATATGATTTGATAGTTGGGACAACGAAAATTGTTAGCGGCCATAGCTTGACTGAAACATTTGTGGGGAAGTTGGATGACCTGTAAAATTTTGCTTGTTTTATTTTCTTCTATATTCTGCCTAGTATGAATAGATCATGAGGCTTCTTCGTGTGACTGCAAATCAGTGTGGGTTATGCTGATCAATGTTTTTGTTATTCTAGAGGTTTTCTTATTGATTTAGATGGAGTAATATAAGCCCTTTCCATATTTTGGACGATTTTGTTTGGTTTGAAGTTTGAACTGACATTGAGGTATTATTATTATTAACCGAGAAGCTTACAGTTTATTTCTTCACAAGTCATAGACTCTACAAATGAGCCTCTCATCGCCAAAACTAGAAAACTCATTAAGGCATTCCATTTGTGTGATGTTAAGAAGCGCTTTTGTAGGAAGTTTTCTTGTTAGAAGCACATAAATTAAAGCCAGTGTTCCTGTGTATTGCTTCCTCAAAAAGGCGTGTATATAATAATAAAGCATTGTTTTTTTTTTTTTGACCATTAAAAGATTTAAAATGCTTTCAAACCTTCTAAAGGGGATTGTAATGGAGTGCCTCAAAGGTGCTTGAACGGGTATATTAATGGATGGTACTTTACATGAATAATGCAAAAATCAAAGAATTCTCACAATTGTTAAATCTGGGAGCAAAAGCTGTCGCTTAAAATGAATACAAATAAAATTTTATACAACTTTTCAAAATGTTGGCAGTCTTATATAAGCCAATTAACACCAATGTTGCCAAGCCATATAAAAAGTGGGAACTGAGCCAAAGCAATAAAGAGCAAGAGATAATGGTGCTTGCTGGAATCAAAACTCCTGACCTCCGCAAAGAGGACTCTCTTCATAGTCTTCACCAAGAAGACTCCCATGCATAAACAGGTCCAGGGCATCAAAAAATAGTACGAGTGACTCCACATAATCCGTCCAAGTACAGCCAAGCACAACCCAGTAAAAGTATACCCTGCATATGCCACAATGTCTAGCAAGGGTGCCTCACCACTGCCCAATGAAAACAATGTAACTTTCAGCAGTAAAACTTGCAAAAACCAGCCAAGCAATCCCTTGATGAACATCCAGTTCAGAGCCTCAGGGCTAAACCTGTCAATAAACAAAAAACCGATTTTAAGAGATCATGAGTAATAAGAGAGATAAGAGTTTCTGAGTTTACAAGGTTGAAATAAAAAATAAAAAAATTGACTACGCACACAAAAAATTAAGCCCCTCAATGAAAACTTCAATTTAACCATAATGCAGTCAGAACCTCAGGAAGCCAATCCACACTCAAAACATCGCAGTGGTAACAAAATCTTTTGGCAGCTGAGGTAAAGAGCCACTAGCTAATTGTTTTGGATTGATTTCTAACTGAAAGATATTGCTTTCTCTAAAGAAATAGAAACTAACAGTTTTAATATCCATCGGGAAAAGGCATAATATTAACAAAATACAAGAATATTCAGCTCACGTCTAAAGCGAAGATAAACTCAATTTTCATTCTTATTTGAAAATGATTTCAGATCACAGCATCAACCTGAATAAAAGAGGAAACTGCTTAGAGTAACATCTCAAAATTTCATAACTTACTTTCCATGAAGACCCAATGAGAAGCCAGCCAGAACCACACAGGTACCAAATGCCATAAATGGAATGTACAGGTCTGGTGCATTGATGTCATAAATGGGGGGTTTATAAGAAAGCCTGCCTCCTACTGGCTCAGTTATTCGTGTCCAATGGCCCTAAAAAAGATGGGAGGGGAGAGATTAAGTTCTATGACAAGACAATCTGATTCGACAAAGAAGTCCAAAGGTTAGTGGTGCTTACCCTGTGCAAAAATGGAAATAGAACCACCTTCAATTTGTTTCTCACATAATGGTCATTCACTTGGAAGTAGTATTGAGGATCAGAGAAATACCTACTGATCTGCTCATTTCAACACAAAATATCAGAATCAAGCTAAGAACCTTATATTAAGTACAAATTTAAAAAGAACTTCTAGCATCTAAGAAGAAATATACAAGGCCATTACAGTTTTAAAGTGGTTCAACATACTTTATGAGTTAAGAGATCAACACAAAATGTTTTACGTAGCATTTATTTTGACTAAAAAAATAATTTATAATTTTCATGGAATTGAAATAGATATAGCAGGCTTAGCAACATCTCCATAAAAACCTCCAACGTGTGCATAAGGCCACTATGTACAATACAATAGACGATCTAATTAACATGGAGAATCAAACTTTCAACCCAATGAAGAGCTATGGAAGACAAAGAGAAAAAGAATGGAACTGGATCAAGCCTTTCCAAAGCATTCATCCAATATGGTACTGATCATAAGACATCATCTAATTGAGGTCATACTTCCCATAAAACCATGTCATATCAAATTAAAAGCAAGTTGATCTAAGAAAACCTAGGACCCAGATTGATTCTGGTGAACATGCTATTTGCTAGAATAACCTTCCAAACCTTCATATGAATTTGCAGATAATAACACTTGAATAAAAAAACTTTTTAATTTTACCAAATAAGAGCTGCAAGGTAATAAAATCATAATATTATCCTTATCTTTTTTAGTTTAACCCAGATCATAACCTTTGTGCTACTTACATTGCTTTGTACATACTCAGAGCTTGATCCTAAGATTTTCTCTCCATATGCACCCAATCCACCTCGGATAAGTCCTGATCCAGCACCATAAAGCGTATTTCCAAAAGGATTAGGCTGCAAATTTTCAGGTGGTCTTGACACCCCAGGCTGAGTTTCCCCAGTATAGTACATTTCTGTAATTAAACACACACACACAAACAAAAAATGCAGTCAGATCAAGATTGCTTCAATTATAATGGACCTAGCACACAAGACTTCACCAGTGATAAGTATCTCTAATTAAAGTCAATAATTCTAATTGCAACTATAATTTTGCACTCCGAAATGATTCCAGCATTGTCAGTCACGTATCTATCAGTAAGCCTCATATTACTACTACCTAGCACAAGACTTGTGTATTGCCTTAAATAGAGAAACTCATAGAAAAGTGAGATTTTGTGTTTCCGTAGTATCCATATATAAAGTACAAATTTGAAATCCCTAGCTTATCATTTGGTGCATTTACAGTGAAATCCAAATTCCTCTTTAAAAGCATAAAAGAAAATTTGAGATAAACTAAATGCTGATCAATCCCATATAGATTAAAGTGAATCACACACCAAATATCAAATTATACAAAATGTGAATGCCAACCACAACTATTTCAAAATTACATCATGTAAACCAGCTCTTTTCAAAAAAAACAAGATCTTATGCCAAACTCATCGAACCCAAAATATAATGAATCTAAGAATTAACCAATTCAATCCCAAAATCATTCCCATTTTGAAACCAGAAAAGGCCTAATTACATAAGAAAGACACAGTGACGAACAACAAAGCGACGTAAGTCCGAAGTTCAGAAGAAGAATCGAGAACTAAGAACAACGCACAAGTTCAGAAGGAATCAATGAAAATATTTCAATGCAGATTGAAAATCATACTCACTGGTGACTTCGCAGAATGATTCCTCGTCGAGCGCGGGTTCTCCGTTCTTGTGGTGGTGGTGGTCTGAAGACGAGAGAGACGGTCAGCCGGTGAACGAGATTGAAGAGAAGAGTCGGATATATAATGACCAGTTTAACCCTGTAAAAACTGAAAATTTACTTTGAATAAATGGGTAATATGGACCGGGTTGGAAACGGGTTAAGAGAGTAGTTATTTTATTTATAATTATTTGAATAAACGGATTAATTGTTTTTACTCCTAAACCAAAGGTCCGAATCCAAATATATTTTTTAATTAAGAACACTTAATATATTCTCTTATGAATCTCTTTTTTTTTTTTTTTTGGTTGTGATTTTTGCTAATTTACCTCTTAATATATTGTCTTCAATTAAGAGATTTATCAACTAATAAAATTGGCACTCAAGCTTTACATACGCTTTGTAAATATGCATCATGGTAGATAATTGTTGAACTGTAAAAATTCAAAAAAAATAAAAGAAGTTCAAGTTACAGTCCTACATTAGAGTGTCCAAATAAAGTTAAACTCCTAAATAGATGAAATAAGTGATAAAGATAAAGAAAATCTCATGTTAAAAAATATGAGAGTCTATCAGATTATTTTATCTCTAAGTGTGATCACCATTTAAATTTAAATTTTAGATAATGACATTCTCATCTCTTTAGACTTCTGGTGGTCTCTATAAATAGAGCATGAGAGGTTCATAAAATGGGAGGAGGGAAACAAACATCTAAAGGCTGCAGAGGAAAGAAGAGGGTTCTAAAGAGAGAAGTGAAAAGATAGCACTGAAAGACTGAAGGAAGAAAGAGAGTACATGGAGGAATTCTGGTGTTGCAAAAATCAACTTCAGGTACAGCTCTTATACGGCGGTGCCAAATCCTTTAAGAGATGGCATTTCTCTTCATTAGTCACTTAATCCCTTAAAATTTAATAGCAGTACGCTCTTGAGTTGAGTGGTGCTTGCGAGCACCATGAATCCGATAGCATGCTGCTATCCTATGTAGTGACTGCAGTCACTACGACCCAAATCGGTGTCTGCGTGACACCACAAAAAATTGGTTTCGACTGAAACCACAAAAAATAGATTCGGTTGAATCCCAAAGAAAAGAGGAAATATTTAACTAAATCCTAAAGAAAAAAAAATGGAATTTAGTTAAAATCCTTTTCTCCAAAACGGCCCATCAAATTGCCATGGAGGAATGACTTCCTCTGTCTTCAGCCAACAAAGAAAGGGCCCCTTGTTTTATGCCTCACGGCCTGCACACCAAGAAAGGAAACAAAAAGATTTCTTGTTGTGAGATTGACGCACATATATGGAGGGAAAACACATGAGAGCAAATGAAGAAAAATAAATGAGTTAACATTTTTGACCCCTGCGGTCAAAATGCCCAAAACTTGGGATTGCATCAATCCCCAATTTCAAGAGGATTAAATAACCCATTGAAGAAAAAGGAAGCTTATTGTGGCAATCCTCCCGCCAGCATGATACATAAAGCAAATAAATGCTAAACTCATGTTTACCTAATATTGTTGGCAAGTTTGGAGATATGCGAATAAATAAAAAGGGGATGCATTGAATTTGCAAGGAGGCAAGGCAATTGCTCTTTCAATTTGTGCCAGCAGCGTCAGAGGCCACTGTGGTTTCTAAAACTCATGACTATCTTGCCCATTATAAATAAAAAGTGTCAATTAATTAACAATCGACACAAAATAATTAATGGGCACATAGTTAAATTCATACTTGTCTATTAAAAATATAAAACGTGACAATTAATAAATAATTGATACAAAATATTTAGTGAGCACATATTTAAATTCATATTTACCCATTATAAATAAAAAGGGGTGTCAATTAATTAGTGGGCATATATATTCAAACTCATGTTAACCCAATAAAATAATGTGCAAACTATTTTTAAGCCACAACTAACCTTCTTATTTAGTCTTAAACCATCGTTTTTACTATTATTAGTTTCAAGTCATTATTTTGTCCTTTTTTTTATTTTAAAGCTATTATTCATTAATTTTTAAAAATAATTATTACAATTAATTAAAATGTAATATATAATGAGAGCAAATTTTTTGCAACTGCCACGTGGCTTATAAATTAACCATTGTTTGTACTTTTTATAATAAATATAATTTAAAATTAAAAAAGAGAAACGAATATCTACAGTAAAGTGTAACTCTTTTATTTTTAAAGTGTAATTCTTATTGAGTTAAGATTTAGTTTTGAGTTTTTCTTGAGTTACATTTTGGTTTAATTTTTTTGGTCTCACGTCATATGTTAAGAGTTACACTTTACTTAATTTTTTTTTTATAGTTGAAATTTTTTTTTTGCTTAAAAATATATTTTGTGGCTTATTAATAAAGAATTATATTTATTGTGGCTTAAAAATAAATTTATTTAAAGTTTGGGTTTATAACTAAAAAATATAATAAATTGTGGCTTATTAATAAAGTACTCTAAAATAATAAACGTGTCATTTAACAAATAAATGATATAAATATATTAATGAGCATATTTCTTTAAATCCAAATTCCAAATTTCCAAGTCCAAATTCCAAATTCATTTTCTCAATTGGTACAAAACCAAGTCTCCAAAATGGCACAAAGCCAATCAAATTTAAATCCTTGTGAACTACATTGGGTTGATTCCGTTAAGGGTATATAGGCAACCTACTCAAATTTAGGTGTAACCACAACCAAATCTCCAAAAATTAATTCTATACACAAAGTCTCTGAATTAATTTATCAATTTAAATCCAAGGGCGCTAAACCCTACCCAAATTACTAAAATCATTTAAATGGGTCATTCACCTATTTAATTCCCAAAAGCAACGAACTACATTCGGTTTGATCCCGTCAAGGGTATATAGGCAACCTATACTTAAATTTAGGTGCGACCGTAACCGAATTTAATCCATTCAAATTTCTCAGAAATTAATTCCATACACAAAGTCTCTGAATTAATTTCTCAATTCAAATCCAAGGGCTCTAAACCCTACCCAAATTACTAAAATCATTTAAATGGGTCATTCACCCATTTAATTCCTAAAAGTTTGGAACTACGTGTGGTTTGATCCCGCAAAGGGTACGTAGGCAATCTAAAACCAAATCTAGATACAACCGCATTCCAAATTGAATCCCTGGTCAACTCATTCAAATTCACCAAACAAATTATCCAAATAAATCTCAATTTTCCAACGAGTCATTCACTCATTGGGAATCACAAATCCAAGCACTCACACATTTCGGTAAATGATTTCAGTTTCGTCATGATTGGAATCAAAAGGTTTTCTCTTGTACAATCATTTAAATGGGTCATTCACCCATTTAATTCCTGAAAGTTTGGAACTACGTGTGGTTTGATCCCGCAAAGGGTACGTAGGCAATCTAAAACCAAATCTAGATATAACCGCATTCCAAATTGAATCCCTGGTCAACTCAATCAAATTCACCAAACAAATTATTCAAATAAATCTCAATTTTTCAACGAGTCATTCACTCATTGGGAATCCCAAATCCAAGCACTCACACATCTCGGTAAATGATTTCAGTTCCGTCATGATTGGAATCAAAAGGTTTTCTCTTGTACCTTATAACAAGAGATTATAATTAAAAGATACACTCCATCTTGAATGGGTCGTATCCTAAATAATAAAACTCTATTTCCTAAAATGAGTAGAGTGGGATTATATTGGGTAACAAATATAAATTATTAATATAATAATTTATCAAATTTTTCTTCAACAATAATGTAGCATAGTGGGTTGCAGTTAGAAACTTAGAAAGTAACAAACACGACCAAGAATACAAAATTTGAAGTTAATAAGTTTACATTGAGTATAACGGAATCTGATGAAGCTGTCGAACACAATTGAAAACAAGTTATTTTCTAGGCAACCGAAGATGGCACCCAATCCTTCCTTTGTCAAAAGTAGTCCTCAGTTCAAATCATAGATAACAATTGTCGATCAAAAACAACAAAAACCAAGACTCTTTTTGATGTGATGATGTTCCCTAGAAAGGCCGGCCATATTGAAAAGTTGAAGAATGAAGAATTTTTCTCGTATTCTTTTTCATTTCTTTCTTGTGGAAACTCTTCACTTAAATACAACCATGAACACATGATATGCAACCAATCCCCCTTGTGTACCTAACCCGCCAACATACTCTACATATCCCTTTTGTACATGAACACCAATTTAGTGACTGTAAATATATATATATGGTACACCTCCAAGTAACACAACTTTCTGCATTGCCTCTATATACTATACTTTCTTCATCCTAATAATAGTTTTTACTCTAAAATGCAATAAGAAACATGAACCCTTGGGATTTTATGGATTGAGAGCATCTTCTATTCGTTGAAGGAGCTCCAGAACGTTTCCAGCTTTTCTCTTGGCCCTATCAGTGCCATTTTCTGACAATTCCTTCAATGCCTCTTCTGCACCAAGTTCCTTTGCTAGTTTCAACTGCTGCAAATCACCTGTGCATAACGACCATAACACAGCAGCAGCATTTTCCCGGTTGCGTGGGAAACCAGTTCTTATAACTTCCACTAAAACGGGAATTGGCTCAGCTAGAGCAATTGCCATCTTGCCTTCTTGATGGCTAGCCAGAATGGCCAGGATTGCTAGTGCTTCATCCACCATCCCACTTCCCGCATCCTTCAGCAATCTCATCAGCGGGGCCACAATGCCCGCCCTCACAGCCCTGGCCTTGTTTCCCTGATAGATTGAAAGATTAAAAATAGCTGTAGCAGCATCCTTTTTCCCTCTTGGAGTTCCCTCACAAAGCAATTTTATAAGGGCTGGGATAGCCCCAGCAGCTCCAATTGCCACCTTGTTTTCATCAATGACAGACAAACTGAAAAGGGTTGCAGCCGCATTTTCTCTAGCCTCCATGCTGCCATTTTTCAGAACATCTACTATATCAGGTATAGCTCCTGCAGTTACAATTGCTCCCTTGTTACTCTCATTTATTGAAAGGTTGAGAAGTGCTGTAACGGCATGCTCTTGGGCCCTCGTATCCATGGAGGATAAAAGATCAACAAGGAGTGGGATGGCTCCTGCCTCAGCAATACACACCCTATTATCAGCGTTCCTCTTTGCCAGCAACCGGAGCTCACCAGCAGCTGCTCTTTGTTCTTCTGAATTCCCCTTTGCTAGTTTTTCTAGTAAAGAATTAATAGAAGCTCGATCACAGTCTGAAACATTGCACCCTGATTTTTTGTTTTTACCATTCCCTCGCTTTTTGGGTAGCTCAACACCATTGCTCTCACACCACAAAGCAATTAGACTCTTCAAAACGTAATTAGGTGTTATGGCTGTGTGCAACAGTGTCTGCTGCGTTTTGGGACAGGTTTTGTGTCCTGCATCCAACCACTTCTGAATACAGGATCTTTCGTATGTCTGCAAAAATAAGTAAAACCGTCAATTACAATGTGTAAAATAGACAAAACTATACTTTGTGAAAGAACTTCCAGGTTGTACCTGTCCAGTAGAGACAATCACAGGATCTTTCATCAATTCTAGAGATATTGGACACCGAAAATCATCTGGGATAACGGGGGATCTGTGCTTGATCATGCCCTTGTCATGTTCAGAGTTGTCAAATTCTGGGGTTTCTGTCAGCACCCGGTCCTTTAGCTTCTTAAGCAGGGATTGCATCATTTCAAACTGGTTCCCAAGATCTCCGTCACTTGTGATAACCATTTCATGGAAAGCAAGTGACTCTTTCTTTAGGTCATTGATGGTCCTGAGATACAGCTTCTCTGAAAGTCTTTTCATTATTGCAGGGTCAGGATCCTTGTCTCTCAAAGCTATGGATAAGTCCATCTCTAGTTGTGAGTCGAGGGATTCCATTTTTTCTTTTGCTCTTTTAAATTGAGCATGCACTAGTTCAATCTGAAAGAAAATAAAAGGGAGTTTTTACCCGTTGTTAATACTTTGAAATTAACAATCCATGACTTGACTCTACTTTATTTCATTTTAGAGTTTGTTGCTGAAAAAGAGAATGTGCTTTTCTCTCTCAATGTTGCAGAATCACAGTATTAAAAAAGAAGAAAAGCGGATGAGGACTGTAAAAGTACCTGTTCACAAACCTCCTCTGACATATCAAATTTATCATAAGGAACTTTACTCAATGAAGCTTCAATTTTAACCGTCACTTGGTGAAACTTATCAATAATCTTGTCCCTTTGTAAAGCCTGTGATATAAAGAAAACACTTCTACCTTAAAATCAACAGATAGATTTGCAAGACAAGAAAAGAACCAAGACATAAAGTCATATTAGAAGAAATGAAAGCATGAACACGCAAAGAAAGTGTAAACAATAGAAATGAAAGCATGAACACGCAATGAAAGTGTAAACAATAGTACAATACTTCATCATTATATCCGGTCTAAAAACATAGAGAATGAGACTATATGCAACTTATCAATGTAAAACCTCCTCAATATGACTACATTCCAAAACTTAATATGTAAACACAAGGTCCCGGACAAAAGCTATCCCAATAACTTAATTACCCTCCTCCTCCTCATTCTTATCGAACTAATACTTCAAAACTAAAACAAAGGTTGCCTAACAACTGGGAACTTTGAAATTCCTTCACTTTGCTGAATAAATGTTAACAAAATCCATACTTTCTTTCTCTTCCTTCACCTTTATTAATTTCTTCGCAAGTTCGCAACCAAACAGAAAACAGAAACTAATCAACTAAACTAAACAGTACCTGATAAAGCTTGCTCCCTTGGTTGACCGACTTGATGAGCTCCTTAGCTGAATCCAACGCCACTCCCAGCGATTCAAAAGCTATAACTTCTTCTTCCCCAAGAGCCTTATCACTGTCCCTCAATTCCTCAAACAAAGGGCTCAAAAGCTTAACTCTGCGTACGAAATTCCCGTACATCTTCCTGAACGCGTTTCGGCACTCGGGCAGCTCTGAAATCGCCTTCACCGACTCGGTGAGTCGGCTCAGCACTGAGTTCCTCGGATCGTCCTCTGTCGGACCCATGTGGGATTGAGAGCCAAATTGGACGGAGAGAGCGTGGATTGGAGGTTTTAAGGGAGATGAAGAAAACCCAGATGAGGAAATTTAAGGATTAGGATTGGGATTGGGATTGGGATGGCGATGTTAGAGAAGATTGGGGCAAAGTTGGAATGTGAAAAGAAACGCCATGGTTGTTGTAGCTGCAAGAAGAAGCTGTTTATAAATGTGTGAACGAGAAACGTTGGAGTTTGGTCTCTGTCTGAGTCTTTGAATGAAAGAGAGCAAGTGCTTGAGGTTTTTAACCAAACAAATAAATACAAAATTGTAATAATAGTTATTTATAAATAAATAAATAAAATGTGATTGATTGAATTATCAATTATGGATTGAAGGTAAGTTAAGAAGTAAGTTAAGAAGTCATTACCTTGCACTTGATCCTGGTTTAGAGTTGACTGTTGAGGGGGTTGGAGGAGGTCAGAATCGTCAGATGAGAATGAGATCACTAGTGACCAAATTTATTGTTGCCTTATGACCTAATTGCCCTTTAGACTTTTTCATAGCAAAATAACTATCAAATAATATATTAAATAATAATGTGCATATAATTATATAAAAGGTTAATTGACTTTAAATATCAAATTTCAATAATTTTTTAGTTTAGGTACCAAAATTTAATAGCATTTTAGATCAGGTACTAGTTGAAAAGTCAAACATAATAATATAGTAAAGAGCACTCTAATTCACAAATATTACATCACATGTCACTACAATAATATATATATATATATATATTACATCCATACTATTACATTAATTTATATTATATTGTATTAAAACTTAAAAAAATCAATCTAATCATATATTAACTGTGACTGTCTTACAAAATATTGTATTAAAACTAAAAAAAATCAATCCAATCCCACATTAATTGTAACTATCTTACAATTTAGTTGTAATTGTCTTGGTAAGTTGAAAAAGACAACTCCCACTACTATGCTAAGTATTATTTTGAGTAAAATTATTATTTTGACCTCTATTTATACTATATTGTAATACATTTTCTCTTAAAAAAAATTTCAATTCAGTCACAACCTAACTGTGACTGTATCACAATTTAGCTGTGACTGTCATTNGACTGTCATTCAGTCACAACTAAATTTGAAGTTGAGTGTCATACAGTCACAATTAAAACTGAAGTTAAGACTATATTAACTAATTTCTAAGACAATATAAAAAT
>QANT01002715.1:0-22812 GCA_003254885.1 Purshia tridentata
ATTGTGTATAGGCCTAATTGTTCACTCGTAACACCGAACTAAATCGTAACCGTATAAGGTTTGGTTTGGTTTGATTTTTTTCTAATTTTTACGGTGCAATGTACCGAACTATACCGTATATGTATTTACGGCGCAGCGTATGATTTTGCACACATACCGCACCAAACCGCACCGCGCCCACCCTAATCAATAGAGAGCTGTGAAAGTGAAAGTCATATAAATTAATTAAATTAACAGTAATTAATTTTATGAACATTATTATATGTGTTTTTTTGTTTTTGTTTATTAATCCCGCCTAACCCAGCACATGATTCCTAAACCTATTCCAAATTTCCAAGTCAAGGAAATAATAATATTCAAGTCAAAGGCTCAAAGCCAGCCATGCATGATCTACAGTCTACACGAGTGATCGAGCTCTGCAGTAAGTAACTCGACAAATTTATTAGATGTTGTAGTTGTAGACGTCACAAATGGCTACCATTTTCTTCATTTGTTTCTTTGCTTTTTAATCTTTGCGAATTATATGATCGATCACGTTAATCACATGATAAAATCAACGTAATTAACACCAATCAACGTGATTAATGGTGTTAATAAAACATAATGTAGTGAATTTATAAACATAAAAAATCTACAGAATATTAATTTCTGGGACGTTGTAGCATCACGATATTATCACAAATTGTTAATGTTGATTGCAAAACATAAAAAATCTACAGAATATTAATTTTATGGGACGTTGTAGCGTCACGATATTATCACAAATTGTTAATGTTGATTGCAAAGATCTTATGTATTACAAGTTAGCATAACTTTCTTGGTCTTTTCCTAATTTACTTTATTTTTGAAATGGACCTTTCCTAAGATTAGGTGTTGGGGGAAGTTAAACATCAGTTCATCATGATTAAACTCAAAAGTCCAAGTGAAGATCGTAGCCACAAACTTATAGATTAGAAATATTTTCTAAAAAATTGGAAATAGAAATATTTCTTATGGATAAATTTATAGTAAGTAATATAATGTGTTGAGCCAAACAGCTGTTCAAGTAACCCAATATGAATTGTCTATAAGTTAAACTTGAGTGAGGCCACATATGAGGCTGTGTTTAGAGAAATATTCTCTGATTTGTTGCAAGAAAGATTCTACATAAAAAAGGGGCCTTGCATTGTATATATTTTTGGACTAACTAATCCTAATTTTTAATTTAATGAAATATTTCTCGCTTGGTTGGATGAGATTTCAGGTCCAATCCCATTCCATCAAACAGAAAATATTCTTTTGGGCTGAGCTACAGGTCTTTCGGTGGAGAAGATCAATTTTTCAGTGAAAAGACATAGCCCTTCCTGAATTTGGGCCTTTGGGTCCAACTGTAGGCCCAGTAAGTACATCCCGATCCATTTCAGCCTTGTCTGGCTTCATGCTCCTACTCTTCTTTGTTTCTCCAACTTCATTATTTGATGCTTAAGCATTATAATTTATATACAATTTGAATTTGGGTTTTGCTTTGCATGAATATATTGGGTTGAGAGTACTTCTTCCCTTTCTATTTTATTGGAGGAATTTAAATTTAGAATCTCTCCGACGATATGGAGAAAAATACCACTAGACTAATAGTTATTGAATCAGGAGTTAATAGATTTAATTGGTTAGATTGTCATCATTATGAGCATGATATAAACCTTATCTATGCTTGGCTGCACAGTATATAATATGGGTATGAGCTTTATATTACCTGTGAGTGTGGGTCCACGTAAATCTTTCGTGAGTTAGCATTTGATATGTGCCTTTTGCGAGGTCCCTCCAATAACTCTGTCCCAATGCAATTATTGTAGCCTCCCTCCCTGTTAGCTAGGCTAACTGACACTGTCACTGAGAGAGAATTAAAGGGCAAGAGACTTGTCTAATATGCAGCAATGGGTATACCTAGGTAAAAACTTCCCAAAAACGATATTTCAAATCATTCGGGTTTACATAAACATCATTAATAGTGTTCGATCATTACGTGGAATATAATATATCATGATAATGTACATTCTCTTGTTAGACAATATTAAAATTCTATATTGTCAAACTTTCAATTTCACCCTAACAGAAACAAAAATTCACTAATCAATAATATAACACGTGAAGTGGTCTAAATCCTCTACTATTTTGTGTATCTTTCTTGTGTATAATTGGATGCACTTCAATTCTATTCATAATACGTGTTATGATTATTCCTCATAATATGAACGAATTCAAACCTCAACAGTCCTTTGATTGAGTGCCATGTATCTCCACCTCTCCTTCTCCACAAAGTCTGCATCCAAGAACCTTGAAACAAATGCCCAAACCCTGTAAATGTCTTCAAAGTTTGTCAGGAACCCCAACGCAGCAGTGACCACAGAAACCCCAGAATGGCATTTATCTTTGTTCTTGTTGTTCAAGACAACACTTGCCGCCACTTCACTAGTACATGTCTCCAACTTTGTTTCCCTTTCTTCCTCTTGCTTGTCTGAGAACCAAATATGTTGCACAACACCATAGCTCAGTGAAATGTTGTTTCTATCAGCTAGCTTCTGCACAATTTCTGGATCAATCTTTTCTCCTTTCCAGTCAAACACATTAAATGCCAGGTTTGTTCCTCTGTCAAATTTGATCTTTGGACCATAGATTTTGACCAATTGATGCCCAATTTCTGAATGTGGATGGTGAAGACTCATCAATGCATTAACTAACCAGTTGATCAAGTACCTGGCTCTCCTGCTAATCACTACTAGGCCTAATGAATCAGCATGATCCAAACCCCTACACTCGATCTCCGAGTTCTGGAGCTTGGAGATTGAATGTTGGAGTATGGATTGGCTAGACTCAGAGTGTCTCTCTAGTTCAAGAATTTCTGAAAATGTTGTGTGTGTCTTTTTCTTTATGGATACTTCTTCAATGTGCTCTTGTAACCCAAACTTAGATTGTTTTGGATCAATTTCAATGCCCACAGCAGTTGGCCCTGCTGGGAACTGAGATGGTCTTGATGCTGGAACAAGGCTCACAATTCCTAAGCTTGGAGCATTGGTTGAATCCTTTAATACTGAAGCAATGGATTTCTTGACAAACAAGCAACCAAACCCAGATGGGTTCTCCCCAAAAACTTTGAAGAAAGAACAAATGAGAAAGTCAGGCTTAAACAGAGAGAGGCCTAAAGTGTCCATGTCCTTAGGTCCCAATGAACATGCATCAAGCAACACATGCCAGCCATTTTCTTGTGCTATGCTCATCCACAGATATGAATACCGAGCTCCGGTCATTCTTGACTGAAGCGGGAAAACAAACAACCCTTTCTCCTTCCTCATCTTCCTCTTACTAACTATCCTTCTTAATTTTCTTGACTGAATACTCATATTAGGCCAAGAGAATTCAGCAGACATGACTCGTCCTCCCCTTTTCTTAGAGATCTCTGTCATCACATCCACTGCCTCATTCTTGTGGTCATAAACAGTCAGAAGACTCGGATTGTTTCGAAAGGGATAAGAGTCTGCTACAAGTTTGAAAGCTGATGACTGATTGGCAGTAAATACCATGGTGTAATCACCTTCTGATATGTTCATATAACCCATGATTCTTTTCCTCATTTTGATCTCCAATTCTGATTCTTGTCCCCCATACAGTACTTGGGTATGCAAGTTTACGGACTTATATGAAATATCAAAAAAGGATGGTTCAGGGGAATGCAATAATGGAGGAGGAGGAGAAGATGATGTTGAAGCAACTGAAGTTGTTTGATAATGCTTCTGTTGCTGAGAAAAAGAGAAGAGGCCATGTCCAATGTAATCAAGACATACATGATTGGAGAGGGTGAGATGATGGTATTCTTGGGCTCTAATGTGGTCTGCCTGATCATTTTGTGAGTATTCAGGGTACGCTTTCTTGAAATAGGAATATGATTCATGCAATGAAGGGAGGGACTCATGATTGGTGAATTGGGTGTTTGGGTAGAGAGAAGAAGCTGTTGCAAGAGTGAAGTCATACCTGAATATGGTGACTTTGTTTGTAGACTTTGGAGTTGAATCATAGGACCCTTGATTATAGGGAAGAAAAGGTGCTGCACAACAACCATTTAAGCAGGCTTCTGAAGCTTCTCTAATGCAAGGTGATTGCATTTCTCTCGTTTTTTCTTCCCTACACTTGAAATGTTTTGCTTCTGGTTCTTCAATTGTTTCTTCTTAATGGGTTTTTTTTTTTTGGTTAAGTTCTTTAATGGGTATTCTCAGTGCATAAATGTGAAAAAGTCTTGCTNTTTTTCTTCCCTACACTTGAAATTTTTTGCTTCTGGTTCTTCAATTGTTTCTTCTTAATGGGGTTTTTTTTTTTGGTTAAGTTCTTTAATGGGTATTCTCAGTGCATAAATGTGAAAAAGTCTTGCTGAATATCATTAAGGGGCTGCGGACAGGATGTCTTAAAAGGGCATTCCTTGAACAAGTCAATGTAGTGAATTGACCGTGTCCATATGATTCTCACTTTTCTGGCCTTGTCTTCCATTTTGATCACCTATACAGTTGCATTAATAGTGGTAGCTGATTCATTATCACAATCATTCAATAGTCAATGCCATTTCAAATAATTGGTTTGAGTTGGTGTTGTGTTGAATCTCCAATTCTCAAGTCCTTTTTACTTTCCATGATGAGCCTAAAATTTGAGGTCCCTCTCCAACAAAGAATGAAGTGGCTGTGGTTGTTCCCTAAGAGATAATGGGATTTCTTGGCATACTTGAAACTTTTGTCCTAATATTCTGAAATGGAAAGCAACAAGCAGAAAAGGGTAAGAGGGGGGACTTTGTAGTAGTGGCTGAAACTGTTGCAGGCCAAAACTTGCTTTGAATTTTGAATTGTTCTGTGTGACCAAATAATAGGTTTTCAATTTTTCTTATAACCAACACAAGTAGCTGTAGCGTGTACCTCTTATATAATGTGATATTTTCCATATTGTGCCATGCAATTGTGCAAGTCATTTTCTAGTGCAGGCAGCCTTGTGGACCCGCCAGCATGTCAAATTGTCAATCTGTTCCCTTTAGTGGACGACTCTCTCTTCCAATTCTTTGCATATTAGATTTTGGGTCAGTTTGAGAATCTTCTCTGAAATTCCTATCAACTAGCTTTTAGGGTATGTTAAACTTTTGGTAATCCTCTATAAGGCTATTGAAATAGGAAAAACTGTGGCTGAATTTTATCCTTTTGAGACTTGAGAGGGTGGTAACAAGTTGATGTTGTTTAGAAATATTCTTGCATACTATACAACACCCATTTTACAAACATGTCACATGCTAGTTGCGTGATAAAAAGGATGTCGTAATCCATTATATATAAGAATTCTCACAAAGTATAAGGATAATATGGCAACGGATCATTACAATATTATATTGTATTATCATGTCCTGGGTCACTAGATTTGCATATCAAACTTTGATAGAAAGAACAATGGAAATTAAACACACACATATATATATATATATATATTATTGTAAACAGATTAAAAGCGATTGAAGGGGATGTGGAAGGTGTTTCAGAGGCATTGTTGGATTGCGTGGAGTTGAGGGTAATGCATGCGTTATTAATTAATGACTTATTGCCTGATAAGATTGCAAACGTCTATATCTGAAAACTGATTTATATGCAAGAGTACTGCTCATGTTATCTGCTGATGTGACCTTTCTCCAAGTCCAATATGGATGCTGCTAACTTAGATAAATGTCATCAGCACCTTCATATATAATAAGATTAATTTGGACCCAAGTTGTTAAAAACTGTAATGCAAAACAGTGTTACAATTTTGTGGGATTGGCATTTCTTGCACATGTACGTAGTGGAAGATCAATCTACTACGTACTAATGTCATTAAGATTTTTGTGATAAAAGTTGATGTGTGTTGAGTTTATTGGGACTCACCAATTATTGGTTCGACCTAAAAGATTAATTTGAGCATAATATTTGCATGTATTGGATAAAATTTAATAGCATGGCCCAACAGAAATAATGTTTAATTAAACACCATGTGCAAGTAGAATCATCTTTTTGATCCATCAACTATATATGAGATACAATTAATGTACACCAACAGACATGAATTGAATTGCTAGCTGGTCATGCATTATCATAAGAGAACCATGTACGCCCAAATGTTATATTATATGTTTGGTAAAGTGACCTTTTTTCTGAGAAGCAAAGCTATCATTGATGATCAATTGGGAGTTATTATATCATCTGCTAGAAGATGAGAAATTGGCCAAGGAGGCACCTCAACATTCCAGGTACAAAGAACATGGAATACATCAACAATTAACATTATCCAAGAGATGGCCATCAGGAGCCAAATCTTCAGCCCACCACCCCAAGTCCAGATACAAGGGCTTCTGCGTCATTAATAGTTTCTTTCAATGTTAATTACGCATGGAACGAGAGGGAGTTTCTTTCTATGTAAATAATTTTATTTGCATAAATTGTCTCATTAAATATTGGAATATAATTTGTTCTTTGACATCAATTTCATCATAGTGTAGATATCATTACTGGAGATGTGGATTTTTTGTATATCTTGTTTTTGTTTGTTTAACCTCAATTGTGTAATATAAATTGAAGGCTTTATACCATGCACACCCGAAAAGTGCACCAATCAATCTCATCTTTTGCTTCATATATACCTTAAATACATGACTAATTAAAAGTTAATCATAAACAATTAATAGAGCAAAACATGCAAGTAGCGAATCTGAATCCCATTAGTGGTATGTACATAAATTATAATTTCTAAAGCCCATATGTTATATTAGGAAGATGTTATTTGCCCTAAATTTTTGATTCTTTTCCAACTTATATGGCATTCGTACACAATCATTAATTGTTGTTCATAATTTTATATTGCACTCTTACATGATTACCCCTCTAAGGTACTATTTAGATGTATGAATATAGAAACTCTTCTTTGTTGAAATTGAACTCTTGTTGTGGGTATAAGATATATATGGGATACTGTATTATTGGGGCTACATGGAACACCCACATCAACCCTCTTTATGTTTAGAATTTCTGACTGATCTTCTTCACTGGCAAATAGCAGAAACCATTACAATTTTACAAGAGGAAGCAGTGGTCAAACTTATATCTTGTTAATGCTAAAATTCTCTTTGGGCCTAATTTTAACAAACAACAATGAATCAATCAACTAAATGCCTTCCACTCGACCGTCGCACTTCCTTCAAAATTTTGTCTCTTCGAATTGTTGAAATCTTCCCGTAGAGTGTACCTGCAATGACACTCCGATGCTAAAATGAGTAAAGAATTCAATATGCTTTTCAGTGTTTGCTTTTTTCTTAGGTCCGATCTCTAGAGCTTCGTTGGCCACGCGATTGGCTTCTTCAACCTTGTTAGCCAAACTTTTCAGGAGGTCCATCATCTCGGCTTGCATTTGCGATCCGTTTCCAGTATTATCGATCCCGGCCATAGTTGATTGATTGTTTCTTACGAGTTCCCATAGACGGCGCCAATTGTTGATGCTAAAATTCTCTCTGGGCCTAATTTTAACAAACAACAATGAATCAATCAACTAAATGCCTTCCACTCGACCGTCGCACTTCTTTCAAAATTTTGTCTCTTCGAATTGTTGAAATCTTCCCGTGGGGTGTACCTGCAATAACACTCCGATGCTAAAATGAGTAAATAATTCAATATGCTTTTCAGTGTTTGCTTTTTTCTTAGGTCCGATCTCTCTTTTGCATGGAGGCACGCTCCTTTTTATATTAAAAATAATTTTTCCGTTATTCCCTATCCTCGCGCCTTTTCTTCCCGTTGTATCTCTTTAATGCATTCGATCGTTGGTGTCTTTAATTTGGTTCGTGGGTCATTGAAACTGGGATAGAAAACGGGCTATTCCTTTATGATACAGAATGTTACCGTTTTCCTTTTTGGGCTTAGACCTTTTGGGCTTCGCCTTTTCTCTTTGGGTTGGGCCTGATTATGTCTCGGCCCTGGGCTCGAGCCCAGTTATTTCTGTCGCCCACATATCTGTAATTAATTTAAGCTAATTACATGTTGTGATAAATCGAAGCTTCCAAGTTAATTAGCATTCCTAGCCTGCTTATTCTTTGACAATGTCATTTATTTCCTCCTTGTGATCTAACACAATTTGTTTAAATTTAGGTTTTTCGATCACCCAATTTTCTGCTACCCCTTTTAATGAAGCATATTATATATATATATATATATCAATTGTGACAACTTAGATAACTCACATCACATGCATGCACTTAAAATATATATGAACACAGCTACATGGCAAAGAATTTTGATAAACATTAAAGAAACCACATATATGCAATTAAATCACAGTATACATTCTCTGTTTTGTGATAATACCTTTTGTACATCTGGAGAGTCAGAGATTACATTAAGCAGAAGCAGTCGAAGGGCAACTCTCCTTTGGCGGGTCATAATGATCAATTAGAATTTAGAGCACAAAATCCATGATCGATCGACCCACCATTGCCTGCCAAAGAAGAGAAGCCCTACAACTAGTTCGCTCATTCTTCTCAGAAACTTGAGCACCAACTGGTTTTCATTTCTTGACGATGGAGGCAAGGCCCTAAATGCTTTATATAGAGGCTATCTGTGGAATAAGAGGTACAAAAAATAGCATATGCCATGGATATCCTCCAGTGCTTGCTTTCTACACATTCCCATGCAATATTGCTATCCAAAAAAGCTGTTTGCTTACAAATGTTTTTTAGATTCTTCTCTTTAATTCTCTCCATTATATTTCATGTTTGGAGATGAATGAGGAGAGGAATGAAGGAGGGAAAAGGACCAAGAAAGAAGATGGAGATGCCTTTGCTTTCTTTTTTGGGTCAGTAGTGTAAGGCCAAGCGGCACCAAACCTGGTCCTCAGAGGTATATTCCATGTCATATTCTCTTCTTATATTTTCATTTTCTTTCTCTTTTTTTTTTTTGGGAAAAAAGAAACCCCCTAATGGAAATTTAAATTGGATGTTGATCCAACAGAATAATTCCTAGTATATAACTTATGTTATCCTATAATTGACATACATGGATTTTCATGCGTGATCTCTTATGCTATCTTTTTTCTTTCATTAATTGTGACACTTATAAGGCTTCCAGCTAAAAAGTAAATAATTATGAAATAATTTAATATGAAAAATATCCCTCTTGTACATACCATATTTCGATCTTAAGAAATTGACCGAATTGTACAGGTACATATATTTCTACTAGGTTTGGGGAATCCCTCTAGTTTGATAGTTATATATATATATAGGTTTATCTCTACGATACGTCATACAATGATATTTTAATTTGATTCATCAGTGACAAGTCTCTCACTCACTATTTTTTCTCCCATGTACCTGCACCATGGCAAATCAGAACACACCATCAACATAAAATCCATGATATAAAAAACTAAAAACGAGTACTGAAAATACTTTTTAATTCGTCTAATACTGTCTATTGTAATTTATGTCATACAATAACTGTATGATAAAAAAATTTTATCAATTAGATTATCTAACGGAGAACATTAATTTTATAAAAATTATCTATAATTAAGTAGTAATTAAAGTTAATTAATTACCTTCCAAGCATCATGACAGTGGCTTGAGGATTAGTGCCAGGGGAGTAATTAAAAGTGGAGCCATCGATGACTCTTAGGGCATCAACACCAAGAACCTTGTAATCAGAATCCACAACCCTCCCAACTTGGCAGCCTCCATGGTAGTGCCAAATGGTCATGACAGTGTCCTTGCAGAACTGCTCCAAAGACATTGAGGAATTGGCATGTCTAGGCAGCAAGTTCACTGGGGCACCTGCAGTCATGTTGAGCAGTGCTGGTATTGAAAGGTCCACATATCTGAACTTGGAGAAGGCCTTGGACTCAATTATTCTCTCAATGGTTTCCATGCCTTGGACACATCTTTGTAGGTCTTGGGGGTCTTTGAAATAGTTGAAGGTCACTGATGGATTGTCATTTGGGTTGCGGGTTCGGAGCTCCAAGTGGCCTGTGGAGATTGGGCCTTGGACTTTCTCAAGAATGAACCCTCCTCTAAAGGCTGACTCATCAAGACTGTTCATGAATTCCACAGCTTTGGCTAGAGCTTCTGGGGTCCTTTGCTTTGGTGGCACTGTGGAGAGCTGACCAATCTGCAAATATGAATTAACCAAAATTATATGCAACTATTAAGAGTTTTATTGGACTTGTTTGAACCTTTAAGCAAGCTGGATGGATACATTTAGACAGCTACTATATACACCAACATTTTGTCACTGCACCCAAAAATTTACAAAATTTCCACTTTTGCCCTCTGATCATGTAGCTACAATTTAGAAAAAAAAAATATATAGAAAATACATTGATACAATCAGCCATGTCTAAGATGAAGTCAAGCCCGATTCGAGAGGGAGGTTGACCCCATCTCTGAGGTCCCTCCATCTCAGTCATTGCTGACTTTATTGTATTTTTCGAAGACTTTTTTTCTTTTTTACTTCTATATTTACAGATATTGAAGTGTTAGGTTTAGTGATCAAATTTTTGGGTATACTTAGCAACATTGAATTCATGTAGATGAGAACATGGGCTTGGCAATGGCCCAATTGAATCTATACATACCTTGGGAGAGAACATGCCATAGTCCCTCGGAGCAGGAGAACCACCACCAAAGTTTTCGCCACTGGCGGCTTCAATGAAGCTTCCGAAGTGGGTGATGCCGACGACTTGGATGAGTGACACCTCCACGGGAATCGGCGAGGGGACGAAGATGGAATTCATGGGGTTGTCCGACATGCCTTGGCCAACCATGGGCTGATCCAACACCACATTGATGTTGTGGGCCTTGATATGTTCTGCTGGGCCCACCCCACTCAACATTAAAAGCTGTGGGCTTCCAACTGCGCCAGCTGACACAATGATCTCGCTCTTGGGCCCAGTTTTTAGATAAGCTTTGTGTTTGGTCCCGAATGAGTCCCTAAATACCACTCCGTGGGCCAGTGGCCTTAATTTTCCTGTTTGAATGTTAAAAAATAAAATATAAAAAAGAGTTCGACTCTGACACTTTCTCAATTAAAAAAAGAAAAAATTATGAACCTTTTAATCTGAACAAAATCTTATGCACAGAGGCATGCAAGAGCACGGTAAGTCCATTAGGGTTTGCATATTCTAATAAATCAGCAGCGGTATGTCTATGCCCCTCAATGTCAAATATGGTCCCTCCAACTTTAGTGCCATAGATATGATCGTAAGTGAACCCATTGTTTGGGACCACCCCTGCTTCCAACAAACCGTCACGCACAGCCGACTGCCACCCCTGCATTGGTGGCTGAAATGCGACGCGCCGCTCTACCCATTGGTATGAGTCATTTACCAATCGACTGTCCCACCCGGCTTCCCTATATAATAGCAAAATCATAATTCTTATTAATCATACGTACGTAACATTAATATATATATATATGCATACATGTGTACATATATACTTATATGTTTCAAATGTACGTATATATATACCTGACGTAGTCATTGGCGGCACGTGTGTAAAATCCGGCATTTAGACAGGTTCCGCCACCTAAAACACGGGCCCGGGCGTTAATGACGCCATCCTCGGAGATGAAGCGCTGGGATGGGGAGCTGGGGGAGAGGTCAGAGAGGGCAGCACCGAAGGCAGACAAATTTGTAATGTTGGGGTTGCCATAGGGTGAGCCGCCGCGTTCAAGTAGCAAAACGCTGTAGTTTTGGGAAAGAGTGGCGGCTAAGGGGCAGCCCGCGGTGCCGCCACCTACTATAATGTAGTCGTAGTATGATATGGCTGCTGCTGTGGTTGCATTATGCAGGAACCTAAAATTTGGAGCTGCATGTAATTAAACAAAGCAAAAGATATGAGGGTTAATAATAATCAAGATATGTACAATATTGGGCATGTACGTTACATTTGATTATTTGGGTCTCATTTATTTGTAAAACATAAGAAAATTTCATGTCATGTGCAATATTAGCAAGTCAAAGTTTTTGATAAATCAAGCAGAAAAAACTGTGGTCTCTCTCGCCCCACAGTTACTCTATAAGCAATTAATGCAGGCAACTTTTTTAGGTTCTTGCTCTTATTTTAGCCCAATATAGGTGGACCCTCATACATTACGAAGTTATGATGATCACTGTTTGAGGTTGTCATTCACATGTTTAATAATAATAATGTGTGTAAATGTCAGCTAGTATCTAACTAATTAATGTATGAAATTCCTAATTTCACATACTTGGAAAAATATACAGAAAATGTGATCCACTCACTAAATTTAGAGAACAAAATTTACTGATGGAATGCAATAAGCTAAGAGATCGCATCAGTGCTCTGATTTAATGCAAATTAATAAAAAGAGTACTCTTAACTTCACAGTACTGTATACATAAATTAAATATATACCTTATAAGAAAGAAATTAATTAAAGTGACTGATATATATGTACCTTTGTCAGCCTCAGAAAAGCCATGAAGGAAGAGAATTGCAGCAAGAACAGCACCAAACAATGATCTCCAGCACCCAATACTCATTATATATATCCCACTTTCAAAAAACTCCTCCAGCTCGAAAGAGAGCTTGCTCCTCCTTTGTATATATATTTATGGTATGTGCTTCTTGCCCTCTACAAAATAACCTTACTGCATATTCTTCCTTATATATAAAACAAAATTTGAGTACTGAAGCAAGCTCAGGAAGTTTTGACAAAAAAAAAAAAGCAAGCTTAGGACGCTAATTATGTGCAGAGAAAAATACGTTCCAAAAGATTCAAGAAATGCACAAGATGTGATGCATAAGTTACCGCTTAGCTCGCCTAGCTAATTTACAGACCCCAAAAATAATGTGAACTATGTTACAACGTGGTATGCACTATGCACTGAGCATATATATATGCATGTTATTTGGCTAAAATTTGGTTTGTTTATATATGTGCTTCTTGGTTTCAGAAAATGTACTTGCTAGCTAGATGTATGCAGTGTTTTGAGAGAGAGAGAGAGAGGTGAAGGCCAAAGGGGGCAGTTGGGTTTTGTTTATTGCACCAAATAACTAGCCTCCCTTCTGGGTAACTAGCCTCCCTTCTGGGGCCTATTTGGACTGTTGGATTAATAAACGATTAAGTGTCATTAATTATGATGACCCCTCCCCTGTATAAAAAAAATATAGCATTAATTAATTATAGATGTTTATGGTCATGTAATAATTAGATAACGTACCGCACTAGATATACTCACCGTATGCTAAACAGCAATGTTAGGTTTATCAAATAATATGATAATATTTTATTTATCATGTTATTATATAGTTTGGATTTCGTTTATTTTTATTAAGATAGTAATATGTATACAAAGTTCACAAAGTTTACAAACACATTATGCAATGATTAATAAATTTGATATATTTTGATCAACGTAACAATATATTTTGGGGGAAAAAAAAACCTCTCTACAATTCTATAGATATCGTTTCATGATTACGAGTGAAATGTGCTTCTAATTTCTATCATTCAGTTGTGTTTAAATCCTCAATATTTTTTTCTTTATCTGAAAAGGAGTTCAAACTTCAAATTTGGCATCTATTCTAATAAAATGAAGAAAAATACCACTAATAAATAACTCATTACCAATAATATTTTTTTTTGGCACCATTACCAATAAATTTGGTTATAAGAAATTGTTGGAGAAAGGCCAGTTTTACTGGCCAACCTCTTTTGTTTCCATTAATAGACCCAGAATATTACATAATCAAAATTATGAAATGACTTAAAATGCTGGGGGGTCTTAATTGTTAAAACGTTTGAGTTGATTAAAAGAGACGGTGGGCTACCGTGAGACTTTTAAAGAAGCTGAACTACTTTCATACAGTACAGGTAGTTGAGTTTCAATGTCTCATTTAAATGTTACCACATCACACCACATGCATTAGTACAATTATTTATGCATCATTACAAAATTCATATGGGTTCAAATGGACCACCTTCTTTTAAGGTTACTTTTAGTTAACATTAATTCTAGGAGCACCCATTTTATCCCAACTAACTGACATAATACATAGCATGACCCTTTTTTATTTATTACGTTTTAAAATAAGCACATGATAGAAGCTTGACATTTCCAACTCTAAACAATTGTGGCTTTGCTTTGTTGACTCTTCTTTCACTGCTTCCTTTTTCTTTTTCTTCCTACAATCATGAACAACTAAGTTCTATGTGCACCTTGGAGACTTTATCAAAGAGGCTCCGACGCAAAAGTCAATTATCATTGTTTTTAAACATAAATTGTATTTTCTTATTCAATTTTTCTTACCTTGCCTTTTGAACAGGTTTAAATAACTAATCAAAAAAAGAGGCTTTGGGCTTCATTTAATATAACCAAGGTACTTTTGTTAAAATAACTGGGTCGGCCCACTAAGGTAATAAAACATTTAGTAATAATTCCTCATGGCCCATCAGTTATCCCTCTTCATCTTTAAGGTTAAAATCCAAAAGAAGAACTTTTACTGCTTCAAATTCAGATCGAAAAATTTCCTTCCCTTTGCTTCTCCTTGTAATCAAAAAGCCTTTTGAAGATGGCTTGTGATGGTATTCCTTTGGGAGAAAGAGAGTCAATACTTAAATGGAGAATATTGTAAAACTCGATTCTTTTTCTTACTCTTTTTCTCAACTCTTCTGTGAAAAGAATTGAGTTATTTTCATTTTAAAGATGAATATGGCAATAAATCGGCAACTAATTTCTTTTATTTATCCTTTTTTTTTATGGGAATTCTTTATACATTAACTACGTACACATCATTCATTTGGACCTTACTGAACTAATTAGGAATTTAATATTTAAAAAATGAAGCTACTAGTGCTGTTAAATTAAATGAAACAAACTAATCGTGAATAAACTGGAGTTTGATACTGTAGGATGCATGTTAAAAATCATTCATGAACTAAACAACCAAATCAGATTTCTTTTATTTGTTTGTTTTTTTTTTTGTCTTTTTGATTTCTTTTATTTATCCTTTTTTTTTTATGGGAATTCTTTATACATTAACTACGTACACATCATCCATTTGGAACTTACTGAACTAATTAGGAATTTAATATTTAAAAAATGAAGCTACTAGTGCTGTTAAATTAAATGAAACAAACTAATCGTGAATAAACTGGAGTTTGATACTTTAGGATGCATGTTAAAAATCATTCATGAACTAAACAACCAAATCAGATTTCTTTTGTTTGTTTGTTTTTTTTTTGTCTTTTTGGAGCTCATTTTTTAACGAGTCAAAGCTTATACTCGCGTACGAGGGATGTTTCCCAAGCCAGATTTCATTTGTAACCCTTTTCTTTCATTATTAAGCATTTTCCTTTCTATCTTTTTCTTGTTAGCAATGGGGGCATCATATATGTAAGCATTTCAAAAGTAATTGCACGCATCTAGAATTTGCACTTGAAACTTTGTATTGATAGAGTGGGGCATAGGAATTTTCCTTGTTACCCAAAAAATACAATCATTATTAACAATAGTTGGGTTTGATGGGACATTTTAATGGCTTAATTTTCTAACAATATCACTAATATAGCAGCTAAAATAAATAAATCAATAGAGAGAGTTGTAGGTATAGCAGGTGGCAATGATGGAAGTCATGCAAATGAAGAGGGAAGGAAGTAAGGTGATGTTCAAGAGCCTACTCTGCCCCAAGTATCCTGCAAGAGTTATGGTGCCATCTGCAACTACTCGAGCGAGTGTCCCAGCTTCTGTTGAAAGTAAACCGCCATTGTAAGTTCCACGGGAAAGCCTCGATGACATGACCCTAGATAGAAGTGACAAGTTGACACCTGCATAAATGATAGTTTGAAGACATTTGGATGCAATTCATACTAATCAAATAATCTTAATAATCAATTCATACAAGAGTTCTGGAAGCTCTACAAGACATTTGGATGAAATTCAAGCAAACTACTATTTTAACCTACATAGCACATTATATAAAAGCCGCACCACACTGTTAGGTACGATACTGAAGATATATCAGGGACACTGTAATGATATTTACTATGTGGAGAGATACAGTTCCATTTCCTAATAGATTTATTCCAATGTAGCTTCAGTAAAGAAACACAAATGTCCAATTGGAAAAAAAAAAAAAAAAAAAAAAAAAAAAAAACAAATCTGTGAAGCTCTTCCAAAGGTCCCCATTCCTTGATAACTAGAGAATTTTACACAATGTTAATTCATCAAAAGTATGGTAATGTTGTATGAAAAAGAAATACTTGTACCACTATCTGATTATAATTCTATGGTCATATGGTGTCCAGTTTACAATAATACAGGAGTCCCTGATATGCTGCATAAACCATTTTCGACAAAAAGATTGAATTGAAGAAATTTGTACGTTTCAGACTACTTTTACATGTTTCTAAGGTAGTTGTCACTTGTCAGAAAGAATGGTTCCTGACTTCCCAGGGAAATCATACTTCGTATAAATCTCAGATAGAGAAAGATACCAGTATTAAAATCCTTAACAGGTGCATAATGATATTGCCTGATAGTGAGACAACAGCTGAATTTTGGGGTTACTAAATCAATGATATTTTTCCGCAATATTTCTCCAAAATGAGAACAGAAGGAATCGTACATGTGATTCCTTGATTTTATGCTGACATATACTTCAATTACCTTGCTCATTTGGTAATATTTTCGTTTTGTTTTTGTTTTTTGTTTTTTTTTTAAGGTAAAGAGAAAAGGAAAAGGGTGAGGGAGAATGGATAGAATGATATAAAATAAAAAATTAAATTGTCATTGTTATGAGTCTTGTCTTCACAATTACGAAGTATAAACCATGATTTTTTTCTTTTTTTTGGGTCTGAAAAAGTAATTGACTTGAATAACAATATCTCACCTTCAAGAACTTCGGCAGAAACAAACATGATAAATCCTGAGGTGACATATTGTACCACAGAGTATGTAGTTAATATATGGAAGCTCAGAACTATGCCTATGAAAACCAGTAGTTCAGATGCTAATAAAATTTGCCTGCAATGAGGTCAACAACAACAAATCCATCAGTGAGCAGGACAAATATTTTATGGAACTTTCAACTAGCAAATATAAATGATCATCATGCATGAAGAAAGACTGAAAGTATCCTTGCTGTTAAAAAATTACCTGTCTTCAAACATGTTGCTAATGTAGCTCCCAACTAAAATATTTACAGGAAGAACGGTAAGCCCAAGACATGCAAGAAAAATTGCCACTTCACTAGTAGACCAGCCGAAATAGTAGGTGGTAATGACACTAGATTCTGAAAGTAAAATCTCCATTGCGTACTTAAGCATGAAATATATCACCAATTGAACCTGATGAATATAGAAGTGGAGAGCGTTTTAGTCCCAAATGAAAATTACTGGTAGATAATTTGCCAATGAGATGAAGACAGATGTGTAGACAAAGAATTTCAAAGATTTAGCATTAAAGTCCACTGTCAAAATAACAAAATACAGGGTAACAATCAGAAAATCACAGGGCATAAACTTGATAAATAAGACATTACAGAGTCAAGGTATAAAGATTCTTTGTTTCTTGCCATAGTGCAAGTGTTATAACATTCAGCATTGTGTAGGTAACCATTATGGAGCATATAACAAAACTACTTTGTCCAATTATTGGTGGAAGAAATGGGTTCACTGAAAAACATTTGTCACAGAGTTAGTATATTTATTTACACATTGTGATCCAAAGGGATAGATATATTTCAGTAATTAACTATTTTTCCCTTATCTTTCCTATTGTCAATTCTTAAAAAAACAAATAAATAAATAAAATACCCGTCTTTTTCACATTTGCAGACCTTTAAACATTTTCAGGTTAACACTGACATCAAAGGCACATACCAGTACTGAAACAATTGAGTAGTGAAGCTCATATGACATTCAAAATCAGTGTGATACCTTCACAGAGGGTGTAAGTAGTCGATATGCTGATCGAATCGAAGTGGCTGGTCGGCGAGAGTCCTCAGGAGCTTCTTCACTTTCATCTTGCTCACCATCTTCATCTTCATCTTCATCTTCTTTCTTGTCTTCAGAACTAATGAGCAATGGTTGATTAAGACCTTTCTCGAGTGCATCATTTTCTGCTGTTCCTGTCAATTACAAGGTTAGCTTTTGATAATCATTAGCTCCCAGGGCAACTATATCGTTGGGGAGATGCAGCACGAAATGTCACAACAGTCAACACTACACTTATACAGCATAATTAAGAATCATCGGGGACTAGACCCTCATGTTGTTACAAATTCCAATATCTGTGCATTACTTAACAGTTAAAACTTAAAACTTATGTCCCAATAAAATTACTATTCAAAGTCTCATTGACCCACCATCAATTTGTATATGAAATCAACTAACTTGAGTTCAAAGCGCACTTTTTGAATGAGGTCTAAAAGTCTAATACCAATTACCAATTTTTTCAGCTACAATAATGGATTTAAAGAAGTGCTTATTTCGTATGTCAACAGCACAATAGTGTTTCAGAATTATGTATGGTAACAGCACAATTTCTAAAGTAAATGCCAAGGACTATGTCAACACCAAGCTTAACTAACATTTCTAGCATGTTTTTTTTTACTTGTTCTGAACAAGTCAAGCAGAAAACTATAATGTAAATCCATGACATTAAGCCAAAGAGTAGGTTGTAATTGTAATATGATAGACTTTGAAACTCCAAAGCTTCTTGCAAAAGTCAAAAGCACCTACATCTTCATTTTATAAAATGTTTTTTCAGGAAAAAAAAAAAACAAGGCCTCATACATTAAAATTCTTATTGTCAAAAGAGTAGTTTGATCTTAATTTGAAGAAAATAAAAAAAGAAATGAGCACTAAGAATGACAATTGATGGTGTGTTTAAGGATGTAATTTAAATTCTCATACAACCAACAATGTTCACAACAATAAATGAGAACTATTAGGGTCAAATTAAATTCAATCTAATGCCTCATTAGAAGCCTAAGATTTACGGAAAAGACAAAAAACAGCACATGTTCAAGAGATCATTCAACTACTGACATGAGTCAACATACCAACATTCGATTCCTTTTGAGTATGATTCTCTTCGGCTTCACGAGAAGGTTCTTTGAATGAGATGCACAACCATACTAAGTACATAAGCCAAGCTGCAGCCATCACCCAGCCAGGCAAAGTGTCCTGATTGCATGTAAGCTTGTAAATTTTGAAATTAGTTTGAAGTAAGCCAGCAAGAGCAGGACCACATGCCATTCCAAGGGCACTTGCACTAACAAAACCTGCTGATGCCTGCATGCGGATTCTTAGTGGTACACAATCACTAATATAACGCCTGTTAACAGCTCTAGCAGAACCCAATCTGAAACATAGAAAGCAGAATTTGTCAATTTAACTGATGTGGCACTAAGTAACAAGCTTCAAAATCTTATTGCATTACACTATTCCTAGCTCAAACTTTAATCTGAGTCCTGAAATCATAACATAAATGATCTCTCATATTTAACCTTCCTATGATATTGGCCAAAAAAAACCTCCCTATGATAGAAATGAGCTTCAGGTCTCCTATTCAGCTATACATTAAACAAGATACCAGAGTCCTTGTACCCAGGCAACAAAACAAGATGGTGTGCGTAAGTCTGTAAGATAACAAGATAAAATCAGCTGTGGTTTTTTTAGTAATCCAACTCTGTGCAAAGAGTTGAAAAGGTGAAAGTTTTCCTACCAGACATCTCATTAGTTAATGTTGTTCTCCATTTCAGGGTAAATCAGGTGCTCTTTTTGTCTGCCTAATCATCTATCTCCTGACATCAGGAGACAATTCATTGGGTTGACATGTCCAGGCCTTGAGTTTTGAAACAATTAAAGTTTCACCATTAATGGTTAGTACAGCCAAATCTCAGAAGTAAGCCAACATTTTACACAACAAATCTCCCCACAATTCAGTTTGAGGGCCTTGCTTGATTCCACATTCAACCCAAGCTCTTGTAACCTATAACAGATTTTTAGACTTTGCAAATGCTTCCTGAAAAGTCTACTTTGATCTTGAATCCAAAGATGAAATACATCAATTTTCCTCCAAGTGCCCAAAAAGCCAGAGCAGAGACCATTAAAGCACTAAAACTTATGTGTCAAGAGAGCAGACCTAGAAGAAACTATAAGATGGTGCTAAAATGTTTTAGACCATAGTTTGTGACAGTTGTCATTGAGGCAGCTAGTGTCAATTTCTAGAGCAGGAAATAAGTAGAGGAGTTTTAAGTTCAGATTTCAATCAAAGCTGAGAAGACTCAAAATTTCCTAACCCGTCACTTTTATTGACATATAGTTTGCCATATCTGAAAGAAGAATCAGAGGAAAAATCAAAAGAATTACATACCCACAGAAAAGACGACCAATCAAAAGTACCCATATTGAATGAAGATCATAAGCCAGAGCATACAAGGAATTTCCCACAAAAAGGACAATGCTGCTAAATACAAGAGGCTTGAAGTATGATTTATTTGACCAGGCACTAAAATACACTGAAGAAAACACCTGTGCAACAGCCATTGCTCCAATCACAACACCACAAACTGTTGCTGCAGCTCCAAGGCTCATGGAGTAGTCATCTGCTGTGGGGACAATGATGTATGTATTGACCATATAAAGAAATGTGTTTGCTAAGTTTAGGAGAAGTGACATAAAATGGTATCTCTGATCATCAACTTGTTCCTCAGCAGGAGTAGGCAGCTGATCTTCTTGCAAAATGAGTGCATGTTGTCCCAAAAAGCTAAGGAAGTTTGTTGAATGGGTTAACCTGTCCACTGCTGCTTTTATTGAATCAATGACAGGATCCTGCATGTGAACCCTTATAAATATTTTCTATATATTACCAAAATTTTGACTGCTTCCCAATCAAACAATATCACAGTTCATCCAAGAAAACATTAAAAAAGAAACACAAAAGCTTAAGGCATCAATTCTTAATGAAACCTGGAGGGGAAGAGCAGGTTGATCATATATTGATAAGTAGCTTCCCTGTCGGCCTTGAAGTTCATGAAGATTTCGAGATACAGCTCCCACAACAGCCCCTACTCCCTGCGAAATTATTAGTTGGGAGAGATCATTTACACTGATAACATAAGTTTGCAGTTGCTAATTGTACGACAATAAGTAGTGGCTACTTTATGCATTCTGTCATTCTTTCATGCCCCAGTATTTTGGAACTGTGCCTGATAACATACAAAAGTGGAAATGGGAAAACTGCATCTAGAAGCCTATTCAAGTTTTGAAATGCTTAAAAGGACAAAGGAGAGAAAAAGGCCTCTGATTAAACATATTACCACATGCTTAAACACTTGCTGCAGCTGTGAGTATGGATGATTAGCACGAGTTTTGACGTAATAGTCAGTGAATCTATAGCCAAAGCGTTTATCAAACTTCTTCAGTATCTTACGCAGACCAACAGCATTCACTTCAACAAAAAAGAGAAGCTTCAAAAGATCGCGCCCCACATCTCTATAAGCTTCTCTTAGTTCAGATATATGAGATATTTCAGGTTGCTGCTGAAGAGCATCATGCTGTTCTCCAAGCTTGGCTATCCTGCTTGCAAGTAGCCCTTGTTGTTCCAACAGGAAAAGGACAATCTTCTCTATCTGATATTGTAATAACAAACAAGGAAAGCACATTTGTTTTCTGCCTTTCATGAATAACAGCAGAACTCAGCTTTTCCAGAATAAAAACTCAAAAAAGTGAAAAACCATATTATTCATTGAACTTCCTGGTGACACACACACACACACACACACATACACATATAATAATATAGCACCCAAAAAAAAGGATACAGATACTACAATCCAAAAAGAAAAAGAACACAGATATGTGGGTGTGAGTGCTTATGTGCAGACATAGGTCGAAATATATATGCATGCAGACCAGAGCAACTTAACCCCAATTCAATTACGATACTCCCCCATGAGGATATAACTAGCTTTTCCCACACCTTACCCAAATAGAATACTAAAGGGGATAAAGTAAAAGAAAACCAGATCCGTTATTAATAATGAATTATTCAAAGTCCCACAGAAACCTCCCACAAATGAATAATATTTACATATTTGACATCTTATAGAAATTCAGTTCACACTCAAATTCATACTTGATGTAATAACCATATGGCAGATGACAAATGAAATATGCGAAATATGCAAAATATGTAGGCAGAACAATCAAGTGTATATATATAATTCATGAACAAGCATGTACATGGTTCATACCTGATTATCCAGCATTCTTGAAAAATCCTTTAGGACATGCCGCCTGTCTTGTGCTCCAACTTTAATTTGTTGAGTATAGTATTTTACCTTTTTCTTCATAAGTTTATAGTTGATGTAATACCTGGAAGAGAACAAAGTATGAGCACACCATGGAAATTTAACTAGAGAATTAAGCAAATATTGTATGATGACATCGACATGATAGGTATATCAAATATACATGAGCATGTTAATATGGACCCTTTCCCTTCTCTTTCTTTACTAACATGCACAGATTACACACACACACACTAACTATAAGATCTGGGCATTGGGTTGGGCAATATGTGATACCATCCAAACAAAAAATCCCGGTGCTCTCTAAGTAGTTTAATTATATTAGTGACACACAATGTGTTTTCATGTTTGTACATCAACAAAAAAGAATCTATACGCTCACAGAGATTACCCCAAAAATATATATATATATATATATATATATATATATATATTTTGTACACCATTGGTTATAA
>QANT01002717.1:0-34514 GCA_003254885.1 Purshia tridentata
AAGGGTTGGTTAGGGGTCACCAAAAAGCCCAAGGCCCGAAGCCCAATTAGGCCCGAAATTTGGGCCGGGCACGGAATTTGGGCCAGCCCGAAAGTCTCTTAGGCGGGTTTTGGGCCATCCCCTTGAAGCCCAAGGCCCGGTCGAAGCCCGGCCCAAAGCTCAAAAAATGGCCCGAATTTTAATTTCTATAAAAATTTATATAATTATATAATAAAATATATAGTTATATATAATTATATATAATTTATAGTCTTATAATTATAAATTTACATACATATAAATTATAACATACTTACATATTAATGCATAATTTATAATTTATATGTATTATATATTATGTAATCTGCTAACCAAATAATCAATTACTTAATTGAAAATTTGAAATTCAATTACTCTTAAATTAGTCAATTACTCAATTGAACGTTGAAACCCCAACTACACCTAAATTAGTTAATCTTCCAATTGCCCAAACCTCAATCTTCCAATTGTTAGAGTTTAGGCCCTTCGCTAAACATTATATATTAAAACTATTATTTAATAAGTATAAAATATAAAACCAAAATTTATGAGGTCTAATGTGTATGAACTTGTTAATTTTTGGCTAAATTAAATATCTAAATTTTTTTCTTAAGTTATGCTTAATATTCAAGTAATAAACACAAAAAAAGAAACTAAAATGTCCAAAAGCCCATTTGGGCCTAGTCCAACCCGGTCCAAAAGCTCGCAAGACCCAAGCTCGATGGGCGGGCCTTGGGCTTGTGTATTTGGGCCCAAGCTCGGCTCGGCCTAGCCAGAAAATACTATTGGGCTCTTCTTATCCAAGCCCAAGCTCGGCCCGAGCCCGAAAAATTAGGGCCAGGTTTTGCTATATATGTTTTTTTTTTCCTCTAGTCTATAGCTAGAATAACAAAAAACAGACGTAGTGTTCAGTTTGTGCTTGTGGGTTGTGCATAAGAAGGATGTGACCCGGATTAGAGCAAATTTACCACATTTCGCGTGGACAAGTATGGGCCGGGTCTTTGGGCCTATAAGGAGGCTAACTTGTGGTGCATTTCTTATGTAAACGACAGATCCATACTCAGTCAATATATAACGTGGATTGACTCAAAGTTGGACCTTATCTATTTATCTCGGGCCTGAGAAGAGCTGAAGTTGCAGGCCCAAACCAATATGTGAATTTGAGTTGAAACTTAACTTGTTACAAAGCCCAAATTATAGCCTTTCGCACCAAGAAACCGGATATTTCTTATAAAATTCGCTATGTTTCCCTCGTTTTGTTGTACACTTGTACCGTTATACGTAAATCGATTTGTGTTTTTCTCTCTCTCTGACTGACAACTTGAGGATGATCTGAGCCTTGACTCACCGACTCGACTCGGCCATGGCTGTCCAGTTCAAATTCAGAAGCTCCGTGAACTACGACTCGGTCGAAATCGACGGCCGAACCTCCATCTCCGTTCGCGATCTCAAATCCAAGATCACTCGCCACAAGAACCTTAATATCTGCCAAGATTCCGATCTCGTTTTCTCTGACGCCATAACCGGTCAAGGTCAACTCTCTCGCTCTTCTTTTTATTAACAGTCTATGCCGCTTGAATTTGCTATCATCTCTATTTGGATGCTGAGAAAATTGAGTAGAAAGCCAATTGAGAGACACTACACTATAATATTGAATTTGCTATTGTCTCTATCGTCCGTTCAGTTCATTCCGAAACACACACACAATTCTGGTGTTTGGTTGCTTGGAATTGGAATTAAGGTGTAATTATTTTGGTAAATATTTCTTAATATTCCTTTCTTTTTCGAATTGATTTCAGAGTACAACAACGAGAATATTCAAATTCCGCGTGGTTCGTGCGTGATAATCAAGAGAGTGCCCGCAGGATCAGTACATGTGGATATGTAAGATTTGGTGTTTAATTGGCATTTCTATTCATTGGTGATGGAAGTTTATTTACAGTAATATTTTTTTGCCTATTGTGACAGGTCTCACTTCAGCTCATTCCAGAATCTTCATAGCAAGGGCTCCGTGAATGCTAAATCACTTGTTGCAGCGGTTTGTATTTTTGACTCTGCGCTCACATTTTAAGCTATATTTCAGCGTAGATAGTTCTTACTCACATTTGGAGCTATCTTCCAATTTCAGATATGTTTGCTTGCTTGTCTTAATTTTATTTATTTTTTTGATTATTTTTTCAGCATACTTACTATTTGGGATAATATGTATGTTTTACAGAATGTTGAGACAGTTGACTTTGATGACTTTGGGGTTGACTTGTATCCTTTTCCTGAAGCGACCTCTTTGAGTTCTGATTTGGATGCAGACAAGGAAGCCTGCATCCATGATTATGAGCCAAATAATGGCATCACAAGGTTTAGTTGTTTTCTTTCAATTGTGATTTCCTAGTGTTTATGATTTGTTCTTAAGATTTCAGATGCATCATTTTCTTTTGTAGATTTTTGGTATTTATGTGATTCATTTTTTTTGCTTTGTATTTAGATGTTCGGAGCCACCAAGATGTCAGAATCAGAAACTTGAAGCAAGCGGCCTTAGTGATGCTATTCCAGGAGGTATATGATGTTTGTGTTATTACTGTTATTAATTTTTATTCATGGGTTAGATCTATTCTTACCACACTGCAATATTTGATTTAGGCCATGCGCATGGTGCAGTTGAACACACCATACCACAGACAAAACCAAAGCCTGAAGTTCTAGAAGAAATGAATTTGGAAAAGTATGATATGCAGTTGTATCATCTTATTGGGTTTTCAGTCTCAAGCATCTGACATTTTTATCATTGTGTAAATGTAGGGTGGGCAATGTTAGTCCCCTAGATATGCAACATGCTGATTGGCCATCGGAGCTGAAATGCCCTCGATGCAACTCATTTTTCAAGGAGGCCATGATGATACCATGCTGCCAGCACAGTTTTTGTGAGAAATGTAAGTGTAGTGTCTGATAGCTTTCTTTCTTTCATTCCTAGATCTACTGCATAATATCACCTTTTCTCTTTCCTCCCAGAAACCATACTTCATATTCTGTTAGGAATTAGTAATTCTAGGCAGTAACCTGAATGTGATAACTTTTGCATCTTTTTGGGTTCAGGCATTTGTCAAGTGTTACTTGAGAAGGAAAAATGTCCCAAATGTTTTTCAACCAAATGCAGAGTAGAAGATTTGCTACCGAATGTATCTCTTAGACAAGCAATTGAGCATTTCCTAGAGTCTCAAATTTTAATCACTGGTCCAGGCAATGCTTGTTGCCAATATGCACCAGGTAGGAGTTTAATATTTTTATACTTACTGAGCTCCACTACAGTTCTGTTTTTAACTATTAAAAAATGTACAAACAGATGGAGAGTCTGGAATTCAGGCAAAAGATGCATCTTGTGGTGGAACTATTTTACAAAGAGAGTCAGAGTTGCCTTATTCTCCTGAAACAGGGATGGGATCTAGTCAATTCTTGGCAGAATCTGCTTATAACTCATCATTAAGAAAAGATGCACGTAACTTTCCGAAATTTCCTCCATTTTCGCACAAGAAAAATCAAATAGATGGTGAAAGACATGGTTCTACTCGTGTGTTTTCTGATGACTTGGCAGGCTTTGATGATTTCCAAGGGGAAAGCAAGCCTATGCATGAGGAAGGTATCATCTTTCTAGAATTTCAGTTTTGATTTCTGGGCCTCATGTTATTATGTTGTATATTTCAAATACTGCATTTGTTTTCTGGTCATGAAATTTTGTTTGCTGGAATTAGACTATTCATATTCTCTTTGCTGTAAAACTAAGGGTAAAATCTTTTTAACTCCATATTGAAGCTCTAATCTGTCCTTTTCTGATGTGGTTCCAGCTGAACCTGCATTAAAGAAAAAGAAGCCACATTGGGTTTATATGTCAGGTAGCATCTAACCTTTGGTACTTTTTTTGCCACTTTATCTAGACATTATAATTCGGTTTCTAACAATCACACTAATTTTTCAGGTGGTGATAAGAGTTTCTTGGAGACTGGAAAGCGCAGAAAGGTATTAACTGTCACTCTTTGGAAAACCAAACTAAAATGTCACTCTTTGGGGGACATTATTGGCAGTTTAAGGAATGCCCCAACTCATGGGTTTAAATTTTGCAAATTATCATTAGAAAATCATTGTTGAGATTCTCTTTGTAGGATCTTTGCCATAAAAAGTTGCTATTTGTTCTCTGTTTGAGCTTCCCTAGCAGTTGCTATCCATTAGAAATTATTTTTCTGCTTTACAGCCTTTTTTAAGTTCTGGGTGCTCAGAGCACATATTCTACTTATAATTATGAGTGGCTTTGCCTTTTTTTTTGTTTTTTCCCCTTAAAAGTTGTATACATTTACTCAGGCTTTAATATTAGATAAATCTAACAGAGGTCGTTCATGCATGCTGTGGCATTCTTTTTTATTTGGGCGCTTTTCGACTAATGTATACTTGTCTCTATGAATCAGGGGGACCGTACCTGTTACATGTGTGGTTCTCCAGACCATTTGATCAGAGACTGTCCGGTTGCTTCCAGTCCTCATCCTATGCTTCACCCAGGTATGGTATAGATAAGTTGCGTGCATTGTTTTATTACTATTATGAAGTGTTTATCTGAGATATTCACCTGTTTGTGGATTCCAGGAAATGAAATCTTTCGAGGAGCTATGCCAGGTTATGCACCACCGTACTGGAATGGGGCTCCCTTTCCTCATGCCCAGCCCTTTGGAAACCTATATGGAAATCATGGGATGACGGCTTTTAATACAACTCTCGTCCCTCCTGCTCCTTTCGCCATTCCTACATACATGCCATCTATGTATAACTCAATTTCTGCCTTTGGGTAGGTTAATTTTAATCATAAATTGACTGCTGTATGTAAGTTATTGGTTAATATTGATCCTCAAATACATAAAGCATCCTTCATCAATTTTGCATTTTAGTGATTTGACACCAAAAAATCTTGCAGTGGATATACAAGGATGGGAGGTACAGCCCCTCTTCCAGGAAATGGTGAAGACGGCTATTTAAGTCGGTCGGATTTTCTGGATCTTCAAGATTGGGAAAAGAGAAGAAAAATTTCAAATGAAAATCTGAGAAGGCAAGTCTGTATTTATGTTTGATAGATGATATTTCTTATCCTCACTTGGTGTCTTGTCACGAATAGGCACCCGGATCTGAAAGTGTCTCTCGGATCTTAGTCTCTCTTCTCTCTCTCTCACACACACACACAGTTCTTTAAAATTATGCATGGTATCTTGTCTTATAAAATAATCTGTTTAAAATAAATAAGGGCATAGGTACCGGCTACTTTGTTGTACTATTTTGGATTTGAAATACATTATTTGTTTTGGTTATTATTATTATTATATTTATGAAGGATTTCTTCCTGCACCAGAGAACAATCTCTTGATGATGATGAGGACCGTGATTTTAATAAGAGGCATCACTACAGTGGGATAGCCAGATTACATGAACATAAATCTGGTCCAAACAGGGTAAAGAGCATAAGTGACTCTGAGGGCGGCTCTACTGAAGGGTCCCAGAGGCAATATCGCCATCATAATCACATTGGTGATGACATGCACTCTGTTGATGGTAAACAGAAGAATTGTCGCTTGGTGGTTGGTGATAGAGCTCAGAAGCTGCATCATCGCAGGGAGAGATCAAGTTCAGACGTAGATGATATGCCAAGTAGCTCCAGTTGGCACAGTGAAGAGAAACACAAACACTATCATAGAATCTCCAGAAAGCAAAAGGAAAGAAGAGAGCATTGTGGAAGTGGTTCTAGTCGTTGTCATAATCAAAGTAACAGTGAGAAAGATAAGAAGAGAAAGAAAAAAGAGCATGATTCCAAAAGGCACACTCAGAAACATGCCAGACACTTGGGATCTGGTTTAGAACAGAGTGTTTCCAGTGATAAGAGAAAACTACGGAAAGAGAGCAGTGCCAGTCACGGTTCTAGACATTCTAAGCACAATGGGAAGTCTAATGTGGACGAGCCGAGTCATGACAGGTGGCAGATGGTTAGTGGGTCGGATGAAGAAGGTGCAGAAGGTTATCAGTATTGTAAGCGGAAAAGAGTACATGAAAGAAATAGCAGGGATGATTTCTGAGGTAAATGGTGAAGATGAAGTCACATTTCTCAACTTTGGTGTCTGTCTGGTACTCTTTCATTTCAGTTAGATATTTGTATTAGTTCAAGTATTAGCTCTTTTAGTTTCTTGGAAAAAAAACTGCCTATACTGTTGAAAGTGACATATTTAGCACAATTATTTGGACATATGTAGGATACTTCTGATCTAATGTGAATTCTCTTTTGGTTTTGTTGATACAGATCTAATTGACTGGTCGGCTTTTGGACAGTAACTTTCTGTTAATATCTGCTAACTAACGCTATTGTTGATCCTTAGCTTGATCCTTAGGGGAGGGCTAGCAAACAAAAGTTTTAACCAGAGCAGCAATTGTTGATAATCATAGGGCTTGGATGATTTTTGCTGTTCCCAAAAATTACTTTTGCGGACATGTTGGAGCTGGTGAAGGTATGTTTCCTTTCAGAAAAATAAAAAATAAAAAATTAAGAGATGGCAATCGAAGGGAGTTCATGGTTACATCTCTTTTTCTTTTGACTATTCTGTCAGAATAAGCTGCTATTTTTTGCTATACTGTATCCCTGGCAAAAGATGGACCTAAAAGATTAAAAAAAAGAAAAGAAAAGAGAAAGAAAATAAAATTAGTCTGTATAATAATGCTTGGCATCCAACAACTTCCATTTCACCTAAGGGTGGTTCAGGTAATTTCACTTGTGATTCAGATCCTCTCTGATTTACTTCAAATGGAGAGGTTCAGTTGATACATTTTCAGCCGTTATATTGCAATCGGATGCTGGAAAGAAATCATCCCTAAAAAAATGTTTTTATTTATAGGCAAGTACTTGCAGCTGTCAGATTATGATTTGAATGCTGTAATCAACCAACTGGACATCTCCATTTGAACTTTAATTCGAAGGGGAGGATCTGAATTCGTTCACTTGTTCTCTTGAGGTGGATGGTCACAAGCGTACTTTCGCAACACTTTTAATGGTCGACTGGTATCATTTATTATATTTTGAAAAGAGTTGCATCTAGTCTTGCCTATTAGTTTCCATGTTAGGTACTTTGGTCTAGTTCATCTAGATGATTGTGAGTGTTGGTTGGTATTTAATTTTAGGTAAAAGGCTAGTGGCATCATCATTTAAGCCAATGCGGTTATTTATTAGTAATGTTACCACCAATATTTTAGGCTTTTTTAAATAAAAAAACAAAAATTATGATTGCCTGCTTATTTATGAGAAGATCAGTCTTGATGTGAAAGTTTGTATGTATCGTAGAAGTCAGTAATCCTTTCTCAGCATTACGCATGTAGACATTAGTTTTGAAATGACATTGGGACGTGCCCTGCTTCTTTTGATGGATAATTTTGCATTGTGATTTCTTGTTATTATTCTGCAATCTCACATACTTGGTTGAAGAAAAAAGGCAAAAAGATAGCATGCATGAGTATGAGAACTGCAAAAATCCATAGGCTATGCAATCCTAAGAATGCCTCAGAATGTTGCGTCTGATTTGATAAGCTAGTTAGCTAGTGTTTCTCTTGTTAGATTATAAATTTGTTCTTCCTTGATTTTTTCTTGGCAAAAAAGTAGAGGGTTGCTGCTGTAAGTTTTATTGTTCTAGTGGCAAATATTTTATGTTTGTTCTTACAACAGCCAAAGTTCTTCGTGGACTTGGCTACCATTATTTGTAGGAAGTCTAGTGTTCTTAAGTTATATGAAGTTGCATTTATAGTCACTGCTGGTTTGGCTCATTGAGTTAGAGGCACCCATTCTTATTCTGATTGCCATGCTTAATCATATAATTTTGTTTGTTTCATTCGTAATGTAATGCTCATTTGTTTGGGGGGAGTGCCAGAATTTAATGACAGTTTTAATGGTATTATCAGAAAAAAAATTTCCAAATTTAAAACAAAGAGAGTTGAATCCTTCTTTCTCCCAGTGGAATTTCCAAATCTTTATTCAAATAGTCGGAAAATTAAAATTTTTTTTTTTAAATCCAACTGTGCAGATCAACTGTGTTTTTTTATAGTTTATTCCAAAAAATCTGTTATAACGTATTTGTAAATTTTGTTAATATATTTTGTTCACGTGTCAATTTCTATTTTTACTTTGTTTTATTATTTTGTTTTTATTGTTATTTTCACTATTTTTTTTCCACATTTTAAGTTAGTGAGTGGTGAAATGTGTTTTTTATTTTTAAAATTTATTTTAATTATTATATTTTACAACTATACCCTTATTTATTATGTTGTTTTAAAATGACTTTTTTGTTAAATAAAAAGTATTTTAGGCAATTTTATTTTTTGTAAAGCGAATAACAGTATAACACTAAACATACAAACTCTTCGCTTCTCTTAACCAATGGTAAAACTACCCTAATGAATTTTTCTCCATGGATTGCTGCTTTAAAGTGGATTACAGCCGCTGGAAACGATCTACAAATACAAATCAAAGAGAAAACCGTCTATAAAATAAGATGAGCTATTTTGAAGAGTATGATTTTAGCACTCCAAAAAAGACTTCTCGCACTTCTCTACACACATTCACGCATGAGGTGAGGTGTGTGCAGAAGGGTAATTTTGAAGTGCTAAAATCATCTCTTTTTGTAGTGCTAAAAAAAATTGGGCTTTATGCGTAAAGATGTTTTTATATATGTGGGCGTACTACTTCCCAACCTTATGTCCACCTGGCTTCTCTTGTGATTTTTGCTATTCTAATTTTTTTGGAAAAGCGATTTTTGCTATTCTACATTTTTAAGAAAAGTGATTGATATCAAATACGGTAGATGTTTGTTTTCCTTCCCCTAAATACTACTGCAGTCAACGTATTAACTAGAATAAATCTGATTGCATCATTGCAAGTTGCTACTCAACACTGTAACACTCACCAACCTACTATTGCAATGTGAAGAAACTTCAAAGAGGCTATGCATTTAATAATACAAGATATTATTATTTATCTATCGATTAAGGGCTATGGATAATATGACGGACAGTATCAACCATCCCAATGCGAAGTATCCCACCAATCTTGTGGGCCCTGTGTCCTCTGGTTCCTGCAATAAGATTATTTCAACGGTCAGTTATTCATGTTCATATGACTTGTTCAAAGTTCTGACTGACATCCCAAACTAGACTGGAGAAGGACTTGCATGGACTGGAGCTCTACAGCTGGACTCTAAAGAACATAAATGATAATGAACTAAAATCCATGGCTGCAATTGAACTGGTTATGACCAAATTGCAGTTCTTTGACATAGACAGAAAGGGTTAAATATCTGTGAAATTGCAAAAAAATGAGTAACGGTAAGCATATCATAATGATGGTAACTCTCTAGTGGAAGCGGGAATTAATTGTATAATTTTTTCAATTAGTATCCGTCTTTATTAGAGACGTGATATTAATGTTTTGTAAAAAAATTGTGATTTAAAAATCAAGGTCGAAATAGTTTTACTAAAAATTAGTATGGGATAAATTAAACTTGAAGTGGAGAGAAGAGAGAGTTGAGGAAGCAACCTGTATTGGTGGCGGTTCTTGTTGGGGTGCTCTGGTTGTCTCAACCTCAAAAGGCCAGACATACGTATTTGGTTTTTCACTCCTGGCCAGGCTCCAATCGTATAATCTTCGCTCATCCCCAGATGACAAAATTGTGTACGACTCTTTTAAAGGTTCCAGATTGTTGTTTAGTTCCTCTTCATCTAATCCCTGGCTTATTAGTTCGTCAAGCTTGATTTTATATGCAACTGCAACCTGTTTAAAGTTTAAACAGAATAATAATACTTAAATTGTTTGTTTTAAGAAAATGGTTAAAAAAATTATGTCGCGATAATTAAGCAAAGAAGTTAAGTTGTGACCTGATCGTACGAGCATCCTCTTTGAAGTCCAAGCCGGCCATAATGATCTACATCTGTAATTGCTGCATCATTGTAAACAACATTTTGTGAATTCAAGTGTTGACTGGAAAACTTGTTGAATTTAAAGATGGACATGGCTGATCAACATTACGTATGCCACGAAGTGCTCGCTCGACATTGAGAGCAGAAATTAGAGAAGGTGGTTCGTTGGGAACTTCAATGGAACTCTGATCTGTATCCGCCTCCTGTGTCGAAGCAGCAATTGTCTCTGCCGCCGAGACATCACTGGAGCTTCTAATGCAAAAGCTGCGCGGTTTTGGTGCAAACCTGATGATGGAATTTGAGAATATACAAGTACCATTTATTGGCGTTGGAATAGGAATGCTTTTCTGGGCATCTATGTATATTACAGTAGAGGTGGAAGTTGACACAGCCATTGGCGTTCTGTGTTTGGTGTTTGCCAATGCCACTGGAGACTGGAGTTTTCGTTTGGTAGCAGGCAGATAAGGCTCAGCTTCTTTGCCTACCAAAGAATTGTTATCTGCCAAGCGGGTCCTACATCCTTTTTTTGACAACGCTTTTGTTATAATATTGTTTAATGCTGAAACTTGACAAATTAAGTCGTTGTAGTATAGTGGTAAGTATTCCCGCCTGTCACGCGGGTGACCCGGGTTCGATCCCCGGCAACGGCGTCTTCTTTTTTAGTTCAAAAATGTTGACTTATACGACGTGTCGTTTTGTCCTCGTACCGGATTTCTTGTGTCTGCGTCTCTGTGTCTTTCTTTTTGGGATTATGATTTCCTAATCTTTATATAAGAAGACCCTCCCCTTTCGACTACCATCGTTAAACCATGCTTTCGGCTGTTACTTCTCAATGGTCTTTACGTCTTGTCTCCCCAATCTCTCATTATAGTGAAACCAAGAGGACCACGAGGTACTGTTGTGGCTGTGGCCATGGTTGGTTGGCCAAAGTAGAACTACTTAAATGTGTTTAATGTAGTATAACTCTCCTCTACACAATGGGAAAAGTTGTGTCTGAGAAGGAAAAACAACAGCACACAGAAGCACATTGGAGATCGATGAGGCTATGCTAAGTGCTAGCTAGCTTCCTAAATCTCCATTACTTTTAATTTTATTTTGAACAAACTTAAACCACATTTGAGCTTAGGCCAGTAACTCTTTCCTTCCCTCTATATGAATATATTTTGTCTTACATTATTGGAAATCTATTCTAGTGTGGAATCTACCTATGTTGATCTCCACATCTCAGATATTTTTATTTGTTCTATAGTCACAGGGACGGATCCAGGATTCCTAACTCAAGGGGTCAAATTAGGTCACCTTTTTGCTTGGTGCTGCGAAGCAGCGGCGAAATTTTGTAGGGACCACCATGGACTTGAAATATATATGCAATAATAAAGCAATTCCTATTTTATTAAGTTTTAGCCATTATTTATAATATTTAATTTTTTATTTGTAGTATTTGGTTAAATTAGGTTCTTAGATTTTTATTTCTATTTCATAAGTTAATTAAGTTTTTATTTTACTAAATTTAAATATTTTGTGTCTTGGAATCTTGGTTTAATTTTTGTTTATTTGTTGTTGGTTTTACAAGAAAAAGCCCAAAAGAATAAATAAAAGGATCAAAAATAAATTAAATGCAACTAACTTATGAGTAAGACCCAACCCTTGAGGCCCAAAGCCTTTCTCCCAGTTGGCCCAACACTATAAACAAGCTCAAAAATCCAGAGTCAAAGTTCAGCAACATCTCTCCATAACTCAAATGAAGATAAACCCATCTCCTGCATCACCAATTCACCATTACTAGTTGAAGCTTTGTCACAAACTCACAGTCTAAACTAAACAAAAATAAAAGCTGAGCAAAGGGTCGTGGGCTTTAGCCTTCAGGGCTTTGGGGGTCGCCGATGGGTTTTGGGGGGTCGCAGCTGCTGGGCTTGTGGGGTCGCTGCATTGAGAAAGGGGTTTCGGTGGGGAGCGGCTGTCGGCGTTGGGGGGTCGCCCGACCCCCTACCTCTGAACGTGGATCCATCCCTGTATAGTCATCAGTGCTTGTATTTTTTCTTACAGTAAAAGACAATTAAACAAGGTGATGAAATTACATTACTAAGTACAATTAGTACAACCCATTGCAGTGCTTTACAATTCTGAGAATAAGAGTACATGTTACCTGTATAATCATTTTTTTTTGGCCTAAGAACTTAATCACTCTAAGAATAAGAGTCCCTGATCCGAGGCCCCTGGTTGTTATTCCTTTAGAAAGTGGGGCAATGCCATCCTGGTGTTGTTATAAAGGTAATTGCACTTTAGATAATATGTGAGAAATCATAAGAGATATATCAACATTTTAAAAATGATTGGAGGTTCAAATATTAGAAAAGCAGTGCAAAGAAAATAGGCAATAAATATATAAATCTCTAAACAATAGAACAATCGAGTCGTTGTAGTATAGTGGTAAGTATTCCCGCCTGTCACGCGGGTGACCCGGGTTCGATCCCCGGCAACGGCGTTTTAATTTTGTTTTTTAAGAAAATTTGGCTTATACGACGTGTCGTTTTATCCTCACACCAGTTTTATTCTGTCTTCGTCTCTGTTTCACTTCGGTGACCACAAAACTCTCCGTCTTTCTGTTTCTTCGTTTCTCTGAAATTCATTTCTCACTTCTCAGAGTTTAGTTTTACGAAATTCGAATTGCAATTACGAGCTCTGAACAGATTACAGAGTAGAGGCTCCCATTTCCAAAGAGTACTTTATGGGTCGGAACGAGGCAGCTGGGTTGGGCCAGCAGGCTGGGCCGAGCGGAGGGGAACCGGGTCCAAGCAGCGCTGACCCAGGTTCGGTACGTCGTTTTCCACTGGCGGCTCAGCCGGAGGTAATGAGAGCTGCCGAGAAGGACGACCAGTACGCCTCCTTCGTCTACGACGCTTGTCGCGACGCTTTCCGCCACCTCTTCGGTTTGTCAATTGTCAATCCTTTATTGTCGAACCATTAATTGTGATTTGAATTTGAGGTAATGAGCTCTCAGCTAATTGATAATAACACTGGCTCAGGTACTAGAGTTGCTGTTGCCTACCAGAACGAGGTTGGCCCCGCCCCTTCTCCAAGTTCTAAGCTTTAATGGGTATTGATTACTAGTTCCATCCATGGAGTCCATCATTCTTGTTTTTTCGTTTTGGCAGACAAAGCTTCTTGGGCAAATGCTTTACTACGTTTTGACAACTGGGTCGGGCCAGCAAACTCTGGGCGAAGAATACTGCGACATCACTCAGGTTTATCCATTTTTAGCTTCTAATTATCTGAAATTTGAAACCCCACTTCTGTAATTTGATGCTTGATACTTGTTTCTTTAGGTTGCAGGACCTTATGGGCTGCCTCCAACCCCAGCAAGGCGTGCCCTTTTCATTGTGTACCAGACGGCACTTCCTTATATTGCAGAACGAATTAGGTCCCAACACCCAACCCGCTTTTTTATTTTTTATTTTCAGTATTTACCAATCTTTTTATATCATTTTATTTAATTTACTGGTGGAAATTTCTGAATTTTTCTGTACACAGCTCTAGAGCTGCTTCCCGTGGCATTCTCCTTTCTGATTCTCTGTCTGATGAGCTCTATGGCAACAATGATTCCCAATCTTCTTCAACCACTGAGACTTCGTCTTCCTCCTCATCGAGGGAATCTGTTTCGGCTTTCACAAGCTTGAAAGAGAAATTTAATCGATTATGGCTTGATGCTGTTCGGAGATGGCCTACGGTATGATTTGAGGATATGATCTTTCGGGATTCATTTCACCTTCTAATATTTACTTATAAGTTGATTGCAGTTTTTTATTATTTTTTATGTTATCTTGCCAGAATGCCTTCAGTGTTTTTGTTGTTTGTTCCTCATTCTTTCAATGTCACCACCTTTAGATGTTGATCAAATAACCCGGGAGGATTGCTTTTTGTAGTTAATATTATCTATGATGCTGATGCTTCCAGGTGCTCCCTAAAGCTCGAGAATTTTTGCAATTGGTTATTCGTGCAAACCTCATGTTCTTTTACTTTGAAGGTGATTTCTGCGTTTAAAGGCTCATGTATTATAGTGAAATTTCTAATGAAGATTTGGGGGAAGAAACTAATTTTCTTACTATCATCTATTCTCTGCAGGCCTCTATTATCATATATCAAAACGTGCAGCAGGAATTCGTTATGTGTTCATTGGAAAACCATCTAACCAAAGGCCCAGGTATTGATTTTATATTATTATGAAAGGTATATTATTTGTTGATATCTCCTTCCTTCCAGTATGAGCATATTTTGTTATGCGGATCTTCTTATGGAAACATTTTTGGGTTTCCCATCTGCACTGGTTCTCTTCTCTGGGCTGTATATCAGAAATTGAACATGTCTTAGTCTTCTGGTGACTACTTTTCACTTGTGATGATTGAAAAGATTGGCAGTTCTCTGGATTCTTACTATAATATTCAAGTACCAACAGGTTGAGCATGTCTAAGAATCTGTGATTGATCTAGCCATTAATATATTATGATGTGCATCTCATTGAGTCATATTGGGATCTGTTTGCAATTTTCTTTTCTTCTTTTCATCAAGACCTGGTTTTGTTGGATTGCCCCTACTGCACTTTTTCTGCTCTTGGTTATTTCCCTCATTTGCTTCTGAACATCATTTAGTAATTGTACAGTAATTCTTCCATAAACTCCAGACTCACTTGAATGACTCCCATGCAGATACCAAATTCTGGGCATATTTCTACTAATTCAGCTTTGTATTATTGCTGCCGAAGGGCTAAGGCGTAGCAGTTTATCTACTATTGCAAGTTCAGCTCATCAGACTTTTGGTACCCACCAAACTTCAGCAGGTCAGTATCTTTAGCAGTCAATCTTAAAAAGTGATAAGATTAACCCTGAGCATTGTCAGATCATGCAGCCATTCTTTTTGTAGAACACAGGTCGTTGAGTTGTTTTGAGTTCCTAGCTATTTGTTCTTCATGGTGATATATTAAATGCTGCTTTTTTTTTCTTTCTTTTATTAGTAGCTATGATTGCAATATGTTACTTTCCTTTGTGGGTTTATAGGTCGAGATTTACCTGTGTTAAATGAGGAAGGCAATTTGATATCAATGGATGCTGCCAAGGGAACTTGGGTCTCTGATTCAACATCGACTTCAGAGGTATTCCAATCATCTAACTGAAAGTATTTTCTCTATTTGAGGGTGGTTGTATTCTTATTTGCCCTTTGGTTGACTAGGCATGTTCTTTGTGAGAAACTGAAGATTTTAGTTTCTGAGTCAAAGGATGAAGATAAGATAACTGGAGATGATTAACAAAGTACATAGTTAGAAATATGTAAATACTGGTTTTTGCATAATTCCCAGCACTGCTCATCTATTATGGTGGTGACAATTTCTATACCTGTATATTCTGTATTTGGTCTTGTGCATTATGATGTCACAACAAACTTCTGTAATGTGAATGGGTCAATTCACCAAAACTGTCACTTACCTATTTGTACATCTAAGTGGATTTGGTTCTTGTGCTGGAAATAAGCATCATTATCATGTGATCTCTTCGGAATAATTTAACTGACTCAAATTGGTTACCTTCTTTTAGTCTCAGGCCAGTGGGATTAGCAAATGCACACTCTGTTTGAGTAACCGTCAACAGCCAACAGCCACACCTTGTGGTCATGTATTTTGCTGGTACTGACTCCTTGCATTTTGATTAATCCCTTGCTTTATAAATCTATCTTCTTTTCTCTCTCTGATTTAACATGCTCTATTCGCAGGAGTTGCATTATGGAATGGTGCAATGAAAAGCCTGAATGCCCCCTCTGCCGGACTCCCATAACTCATCCAAGCCTAGTTTGCTTGTACCATTCAGACTTCTAGCATTTGATCTTGGTGAACTACAGTTTTCAGTAAACAGAGACGGAAACAAATTGCAAATTTGCAATGAAGTAACTTTTCCTCTTGTTCAATGGTGACAGGATATATGAAGTTATTCGTTTGAAACTGGGAATAATAGGTTAGACTAGAATGCACCCTTGTGCCTAAAATGGTGGGTTGTAAACTTGTAATTGCATCATCTGTCAAGCAATAGGTTTCTCATGTCCCTTGAAAAAATGGGATATTTTTCTCTCAAATCTGTAGTAGGAACTCATAACTAGAAGATAGAAAATTGATACAATATGTAGCAATATTGTAACGTACGCATAATTATGGGCAAATAATTTTGTTGTCTACAATAGAATCTGTTTGGAGACTCTTTTTGAGGGTGGCTTAAGAATGGAACAATGATATTGGCTTTAGACTAATCCGTATCGGTAAGTGTAAAAATCTACCATTGATTGAGGGAGACCAAATATGGTTTCTTAATGGAGAATATTAAGGCTTAGTTTGGTATTGCAGTGAGGAAAAACAACGGCTGTAAAGTAATGTCATCTGAGTGTTTGGTAAACTATGTTTTCTAAAGTGCTATGAGTACAAAAGTAATATGAAGATGTTTTGTAAATTGTAATATAAAACTGCTGTGACAGTTCATAATTATTAAAATGAACATGATGCCGAAAGTTTTTTGACTTATTTATTTAAAATAAAGACATTCTATTAATTTATAATTTTTGGTCTACAAATTTATATTAGCATTAAAATTATAAACCACAAAATAAAATTATTAAATAAGTATGCATATTTTTTTTGAAGGAATATTTTAATTTTAATGGTACAAATAAAATATTATAATTAGTAATATCAATATAAAATATCCATATTAAAAATACATCTACCATCACATACATCATACATATACCATAGTTAAAAAAGGAGGATAATAGTTGTCATTTTATTAAAAAAGTGAGGATCGATTGGGTAAAAATAGTTTTGGCCACAATTGTCACTCACTACAATTTTGAAAAGTAAGTTTCAAACTGTAGTGAATATCTGTAATGAATGACCTCAAATAGTCACTCACTGCAGTTTTTGAATTTGACACCAAATCTGTTGTGAGTGACCTAAAATTTTCACTCACAACAGTTTTTAAGTCTTCCACTACAATCCTAAACGAGGCCTAAATAAAATAAGTCCAAAATCAAGGGCACCCAATGTTGAAGTCCCTTTGTAAGGAATGACGTGGCTACTTTTTGGGCTTAGCCCACCCAAAAACCTGAAGATATTGGGCTTTGTCCAGTAAACCAGACATAAAAAAAAAAAAAACTGATATACTGCATCTCATCCGTCCGAATATATGATCTCGTCTTAAACCGTCCGATCAGGCTTCTCATGAGTCCCTTTATATAGCAACAAATACTGATCCAGCAGCGCCACTACGAAAGCAATTAGGGTTTTGTGCTAGCAGAAGCCAAAAGCGCCGAAGCTCAGTCTTGGATTCTGATCTCTTTCGATTCTGCACTTAACCATGGCGACTCAGATGAGCAAGAAGCGAAAGGTAACTCCAACTCCTTCTGTTCAGTTAAGCAGAATTAGCAATCAAATCTGAAATAATTATACCAAAATGATTCATATTTATCATTTATCTGACAGTTCGTGGCCGACGGAGTGTTCTTCGCGGAGTTGAATGAGGTTCTGACCAGAGAGCTCGCCGAGGATGGCTACTCCGGTGTGGAAGTCAGGGTCACCCCCGTCCGCACTGAGATCATCATCAGAGCCACTCGTACTCAGAACGTTCTAGGTAATTAATCATTCCTTGTGGATCTCTAATTATGTTTATTATACAAATGAAATTAGATTAGATTAGATTAGAGGTATTTACATTAGATAATTTCATTGATTAGGCGAGAAGGGTAGGAGGATTAGGGAGCTGACCTCCATAGTTCAGAAACGGTTCAAGTTTCCAGAGAACAGCGTGGAGCTGTACGCTGAGAAGGTGAACAATAGGGGTCTCTGTGCCATTGCTCAGGCTGAGTCTCTCCGTTACAAGCTTCTCGGAGGCCTCGCGGTTCGCAGGTACTTTGATTTACATATACGTATAATTCATGTTGTAATTTTTCATTGTTTTACTACATATACATATAATACATGTTATAGTGTCATCTTTACAGCGAGTAGGACAAGTACCAAATACCTATTTCGTGTCTGAGGGTGACAACATTTGTTCACTCCATCCATGCTTTGTTAGCTCAGGAAATATTTATGTGTTCCTAGGCTATAGCACTTTGCTCATTGGATGGTAAATTTTGATGGGTACCACGTTTAATTATGCATGAGCATTGATTTTTCGTTAACCCCTTCTGTTTTGCCCCATAAGCTTTGGGGATGATTTTACATCAATGCTCAAATTAAGCCCTTATTGGAGTTTGTCAGGCTTCTTGTGCTAATCTCAAGGTGCTTGGAGTTTGGAATATTCTCCTACATTCCCATCCGCGTGTTTCTACAGTGTGTATATACATATAATTATTTGTTGATATTGTGTGTTGGAACTGATATTTGTTATTGTTATAGAGCTTGCTATGGTGTGCTGAGATTTGTCATGGAGAGTGGAGCTAAGGGATGTGAGGTATACCACAGTGCCTATTTCTTTCTTTTTTGAAGAACTCTAATGTCTTTGTTGTTGGGGTTTGTTAATGGTTCCTGAAAATCTGATCTTGCATATTCATGTAGGTTATTGTGAGCGGAAAGCTCAGGGCACAGCGTGCCAAGTCAATGAAGTTTAAGGATGGCTATATGATCTCCTCTGGTCAGCCTGTCAATGAATATATCGACTCTGCTGTGAGACACGTCCTCCTTAGACAGGTTAGCTTCTTCTCATACTGTTTTGTCATTATCTGAAGGGATTCAGTGAAATTGTGGTGACAAAAGTATATTTAATATGTGGTTTTCTTTTTCTTGGGACTGCAACAGGGTGTGCTTGGTATTAAGGTGAAGATCATGCTCGACTGGGATCCTAAGGGCAAGCAGGGACCAATGACTCCATTGCCAGATTTGGTGACCATCCACACTCCCAAAGAGGAGCATTATGTTCCAGTTGCACCAGTGGCAGCAGTCAACATCGAGGTTCCACCAGTTACAGTAGCTTAAGTTTTATTTGGTTGTTTCCTACAGACTTTTTATGTAGTATCTTAGCAACAGTTTTTTGAAATCAGGAGAGGCTATATTTGTTTTAATTAAACTCCTCAGGTTTGCATTTTTAAGTTTGTTCACTTTAATTTTGTTTTAATTGAGGTATAAATGCTGGTGACTTGAATAGCTGATGTGTATATTGTTTTTGGTTTGCTATAATCCCGAGTCAGGTGAAAGTTATGGGTGAGTTTTTTTAGTTGGTGTCATTGGCATGTACCATCCTTGTTAAGGCAGGTTTAATAAATTCCCTTTAAATAATTAGAAATTAGGACTTAAATTTGTCGGCCTTAAAAACTTGGTATAGACATGCTATATTGGTGGTTGATTTTGCTAAAAGAAATCATGCGAGAGAAACTTTTGAGATCGATGTTGCCTGTGCATATCGATCATTTTTCCGATGGCATTTGATATCTGGTTTATTTCTTCATAATATTATACAAATGATTAATATTTAAGATTTGGAAGGTGATTTTCGTATTTCACTTTTTTCACTCTTAATTTTTGAGGCTTATTTTTATTTTTATTTTTTAATTTGTATTCCAAGTTTGCCCTTTATAGCTATTGACTTTTAATATGTTTTAATTTGTGCATGTCCAATGAGGTTCTCATCTTTGAAATCTAAATGCAAGTTCGTCCTATCCCTATTTATAGAGACATTGTTTCCCAATTCAATCCTCAATCTTATGGTTGTAATGGAACAACCTTACCAGTGGATACCCATCTTCAACTCCACTCAATGCATTCCTTTGTAGCTTAATTACCCCCCATGTTTTTAGATTATGGCTAAACTAATAGTTTAAAATATGCATCCTAATCTCACAATCGTGCATGAGGTTACTGATGTTCATCGACCAAAAAACTTAAAAGTTCAAACCAAAAACATAAAAAAATGAAATTATGGCAACAAAATACCAGAGCCTTTTCATTTTAGAAACAGACATCAATTCAAGAGTCAAGATTTCCATTTTTTCTTACAACATTAGATTGAACATTCATTATTTTCTTCTCGAGTTGAACGAAATCTTTTAGAAAAAGAGATCTTACCTATAAGTAGAGTAAGAATACAAAGGATGTATCACTTCTTGGCTGCGAAGGAGTACGACAGTTTTTTCCGTAATGTACAATAGTCTTCTAATGCAATGGAAAAGGAATTAAAACATTCTGAAAGTTAAAAAGTTATGAAAGGGTAGATTTAAAACATAAGTAATAAAGTTATATAAAAAAGCATTAAAGAAATAGAGGGAGTACAAGAAGAGAAAAATGGAGTGAAAATCGCCTTCCTTAAGTTTTATGCCGTATAAGAATATCTTAGGTTTTATCACTTTTGGTAATCTTGGTTAATGAATTTATAACTATTCACCATTGATTGCCCATACGTGTCAATGGGTGGGTGGGTTTGCTTTAATGACAAATATGCAATACGGTCTTCCCATGGATCATGTACTCATGTGTGATGGGCCTTGTAGGCAATTGAGAGAGGGAGAAGACGAGGAGGGGCGTAATTGAAAAATATTAAAAATTTAAAGATGTCTACTATTTCCACCCCTCTTTTCTATTTTTCAACTCACTTCAATTATTTTCAACTATAATTTTGTCATTCTTCAAAATTACTTAAAAGGTCATACTTAAAACAATTTATAATAAATAAATAAATCAAAAGGTTAGGGCATCAGCCCCTTGACAGCAATGAGCCAAACACCAAGCTTACGATGCCGCCATGGAGACCCATATCCTACCTTTAATTGAAAAAAGCATCTTTTTTTTTTCAACTACAAGAAAAAGCATCCCCTATAAATATAATTGTCATTCAACCAAAACCTGATATGAAAAAACCAATCTTACTTTATATTTCCCCTGATTAAATGGGTGGAATTGGCTGGGTTTGATTCTTAACAAAGTAGGCAGTCCCTCCAAATGGGGGTTTGCATGATTCTCATTAGAAATTAATATTTCTTTGTTGTAGAAAATATAATTTTTATTTAAGGTATTATGGGGATAATGAGGGTGTAAAAAGTAGATTTAGCATATTTTAAAATTCAATAAGGAGTGTAAAGATAAATGTGGGTGAAAAAATAAAACAGGTGGGTGGGAATAGCATTACTCAATTTCAAAAGGACTTTATTGATTGCTTTATAAGCTCTACTTGCTCACTATAATTTGTTTTTAGAGCTCCTCATGTGGCTTTTAGAAAGTAAGCAATTGGATCATTTTAGAATTTCCCTTGAGAAGTTAAAAACAAAATGATTTTTTTATAAATATTGTACTATTATACTATTGACAACATTATGGTAACCGTTTGTAATGTTTGGTGATGGGTTTATTTGGGTGAAGGATGCTCCTTCATGAATGTCTACTATCCTTTGTGAGGATGGTTTTTTCTCTGATTAATATGAGTTATTTCATTGATGATTGTTAAAAATTGTTGCAATGCAAACCTCGGGGAGTAAAAAGAAGGAAGAAGAATAGCGAGTAAGGGACAAGTCCTCGACCCATCTCAGCTGGGCCGAATAAGCAGATCCTAAATGCAGGGTTCGATGGGCCAGTTTGTAAAGGGTTCGATTCAGAGCCTGGGTTATAGTCCACACTGAGGTTGAAAGCTTTTTCTTTGCTATGGATTTCACACTATTTCACCTGTGAATTGTTATGTTTGAAATTTCTGGGGGAATCTGATATGGTCTTATCAAAATCATTTCTCGGAGTGATTTAAATTTATTCGCTTTTAAAGTCTGTAAATTTGGATTGATCCAAGAACAAAAACTCTCTCTCTACACACCCGATTCGAACCCTCTTCCTCTTCTAAAATATATAAAAAATCACTTTCAAAGTCTTTATGTAATATCTGTTGGGATATTACAAAATCTGATATATGCAGCAGCAGCTTCTGCTAAAGTGGTTTTAGCAAAACTTTGTGCCACGGCTGGCTCATAATAAGTCAGAATACAACACCATAAAAGTAAATGCATTATGCATACAGATGTCTTATACTTTTCTTGAAAGAAAATTAACAAGATTAGAAATTATTATATTGTTTTGAGGAGTAAGCCATTACCCATAAACGAAAAAGCACTGAGATGTTAGTTGACTGAGCAAGTGAGCATGCCTGAGGCCACCAATATATAGATATAGGCATCTATCCATGTCATGGAAGCCAATTTGAGTTTTGGTCCCTCCACACTAACACTAGCTAGTGCCACACTGCCATTGTCCATTTGTGTATGTGTGTGTGTGTGTGTGTTCCTTTAGTAATTATAATCTCCAACTATAAAGCATTTATGCATGTATGTATCAAGCGTGATACATATTGTAGCTTTAAACATTGAAACCCACTTCCAATTTTCCACTTGATGTCCGAGGAAAGCTTGTTGAAAGCTAAACTAACCTTATCAGGTTTACATCATTTACAGCTCAGCTTCCAGCACCAATTACGAGCACGTGTGCAAGACAATTTGACGGCATGTCACTCAGTACCTTACACTTTTTAGGACAACAACATCTTGAATGAGCAGAAAGGGTTTGTTTTTGGAGCACCATCGCACCCGACATACCAAAAAGATTCAAAATTGACAGTGCTTTTGTCCTCCATCGCATTTCTTTCTTTTTATAATTCAAATTTCAATTGATGTATGCAAAACTTATACATGGATACTGCTTATAGTGGCCACCACCAAGCACGCCTCATCACTAGTGTGTTTTCAACCCACAATAACGGCTACGTTATAATTAGTAACATAACATGTTAAATTACTGTCATGTAATTTAACACGATTAATTAAACAAGTTAAATTGTGAAGAAAAATATAATTATTGTCCAAGAACAGTCTTGAAATTATGCAGCATGTGCGTATATACATCTACCTAATTTACCTTTTTGCCGATTCAAAATATATGTTTCGTCGTAGAAACTCTAACACAACATAAACATCAGTTTAACATAAAAATGAAAATCATAGCACGACTATATATGATGGTTTCCTCCCACTTGCTGCCTACGTGATATTGTGAAAATGATAGTTGTCAACTTGTCACCAAATAAAACCCTAAAGGTTCATCTCTTCAATCAATGTATTATTAAGCCATATATGATTCTTTTCTATATATATTCTGAATATTAGAGCCAAAGGAAGAAGGTAATTTGAATAATACTCGGTTATAAGTTTCTGTATAAATAAACTTACCCAAATCTCAAAGACTCAACCTGGTAATAGTTAAAAATATATTGCACAGTAACTTGTATATGTTTTGCTGGGAGATAATGAATAAACCGACATGAATCATTCTTGGAACCTTTTAAATACTAACGTTAATTATTGTTGACCTTTTACATGGAAAATGAAATGGAAATGGAAATATAAAAAGTCTAGCATAAAAGCTTTGACTTGGAGTGGGGGCCATAGTCTCATAGACTATGAAAGAAAACCATTGACTAACAAAATACAAAGTCCCTAAAATTGATTTTGAGCCGCCCTTACAATGAACAAAGACCACAACACCTTATGGGCTGATTTAATAATCTTTGTGCCCTCGTCTCCCCATTAAGAGGTTTCAACCCAAGAGCCACTACTAACTCTTGGTATCCCTACTGATTCCTTAATGACTATTTTGCCCCTATTAAGTTAAAATATTGTTATTGTGTAGGATCATATCTAACGACTTTTGTCCCAAGTGACTAGCTCTTTGTGATCTTCATATCATCTCAATGTGGGAGCAAATTAATGAACATAGTGTGGATCGAAAATTAGGGCTTTTGAACTCTTGAAAATGATGCCTAGCTTTTCATTCTTTATCAAGAAAATTTTATGTGACGAAATCTCTGTCACGTCGTCATTTTGTTGAATGGTAGGAAAAGTCAATTAAAATTTGACACTTGATACTTTCTTTATCTCTCATCCACTCTTTTTATCTCTATCATCCCTTTTTTTTTCTCTTTTCCTTTGCCAAAGTTTTAAGTTTTAGTTGTTCTTCTAACATAATTCTCTCATCCACTCTTTTTATCTCTATCATCCTTTTTTTTTTTTCTCTTTTTCTTTGCCAAAGTTTTAAGTTTTAGTTGTTCTTCTAACATACTGACGTGGTAAAGGGTTTTTCATTAAAGTTTTTCCCTTCATTTTCTATAGCATGTAATTTCAAACACTAGAGGACAACCACTAGAAGACAAACAGTATATAATAAATAGGCTCCAAGCACTGTCTCAAGAACTCCTAACCGAGTGACATATGGCACATAACGGTGGCCTGCATTTTCCAAGGAAGAATTTATCACCCAATAACACCGAAGTCCATTTAATTCTTATATTTTTAATCACCAAATAATGTAACAAATAGTATAATAACACATTAGTTGGAATCCAAAGTTTTCTTTGATATCTTTCACGTTACTCTTTGCAACCCTAATGTTTTAAGTTGCCAACAGTTATCTCAATTTAAAATGGAATTCCTCCAAAACATAGTTTGAAGGCAAGAGAAAAGGGTCATTTGGTCATTTAGACATAGCATTATATATTTTTTCTGTTGAAACATGGAAGAAATCATAGTGTACAAGAAAAAAAAAAAAATACATGGAGAGATAATGAAGGGGCAAGCGAAGCCTAGTGTACTTGAAGAGTGGGTACTCCACAAAATTAGTGGAGTCACCCCACGCTCATTCACTGAAGGCCTCCTCTCTGCCCCAATGTGGGACCCATAATCAATCCCATTTGTTGTGTTGTGGGGCCCATCTGCTCTGAAACCACCCTCCCGGGCTTTTGTTTGGTGGGACAAGTACCCCCACTACGCAGGCCTACTTATTACTGTGTTTTGTGGGCAAATCGGAAATAGCAAGATACAGGGGATAAAATCTCCCAAAAAAAGCCCATTATCCCAAGTGGGCTCTACATCCCCGCGATCACTGTGTAGCATTGTGTCTTCAATGAGTCTGTCCAATGGAACATTCTATCTAATTACCCCATTGTTAAACAATACTCCATGGATGGAACAGTCCCATGAAACACTCCTATTAGGGACAGTGACACCGATACATCATCATATGGTGTAATTACTAAACGAGTATAATATTAATAAGTATATATATAGATTAATATTAGTGAGTTAGTAGAGGGACACTAAAGATTAGTGGGTTTGGTTCTAGCCTTGTGTTGTAAATCTCTAATCCTTGTATTCTTCTTCTTCTTCCATCGATCACAAACTTGAGAGTGCCAACCAATGTGCTCCTACGCGTGCGTATCTGCGCACACCACCACTCACACATCGTCTATCAGGATTTTACTTTATCAGATCAGACATGTTTTATAATGACTGCAAGCTTGTTTCAAATTGAGCGATTAATATGACATGTTATTCAAACTTCAACCTAAGTCCAACTCATTCTGATTGAATATTTAATTACAGGAAATTTCAATAATATCTAAGAATGAAAAATTCAACTAAGAAATGTGCGCTCTAACAAAAACAACTATTTGCCCATACATTATTATAATTATTAAAGTATTAATTTAGATTAAATTTTCCTTTTGTTTCTGCAAGCTGGGGTTATCATTGGGTTGCACACTAATTTGGTTTGTGTGAAGTGAAGTGCACCAGAAAGTTGGTGGTGCTGCAGCTGACAAAATCATTGCCCGTGAATGCTACTAATTAATAATATATAGTTTCCTTCATCCTTGATCCTTGATCCTAGTTTTAGCACTTAAAGTGCAGATTTTAATTTGTTTTTTTTTTAATTTTTTTGTGGCACTGCCACTATAGAATGCTACTAATTAATAATATATAGTTTCCTTGATCCTTGATCCTTGATCCTAGTTTTAGCACTTAAAGTGCAGATTTTAATTTGTTTTTTTTTTTAATTTTTTTGTGGCACTGCCACTATATAAAGCACTAAAGCCCCCTCTTCTAAATGCCAACCTGCACTGCACTGCACAGATCTTCTTCTAGCTTGAATTACCCCTTAATTATATCATAATCTCTTAATTTCGGTGTTTGCGAAAATGGGTGAGGCCGTTGAATTTTTGCATGCAAATGGTTTCTCAAAATTTGATCATCCTAAAGTAGTACTTCTCAATGGTACTACTAACCACACATTAGATAGAGATCATAGTTCCAGCTGGTACGAAGAAACCCTAGACCATGACCTCAAATGGTCGTTTGCTTTGAATGGGTAATTTGTAAATTTCATGTCAATATTTATTTATATATGTTCATAATTCATCGATGGAGATATGCTTTCTGTGTGTGTTTTTGTTTGTTTCTTTGTTGTGTCATATATTCTTTCTTTTCTGTCTGTTTCTACGTACAGTGTGCTTCATAAAGGGACGAGTGAGTTTCAGGAGATTGCTTTATTGGATACAAAACATTTTGGCAAGGTTTGTAATTACTTTGTGTTATTTTTGCATTTTAACACTCACGTGTATATCTTATTTGTTCGAAATAAAACAGCGTTTCAAATGATTAAAATTTTAAATAAATAAAAAAACTTACGTATTATTTGATGAATAAATTTGATAATACCAGGTGTTGGTGATTGATGGAAAGATGCAGAGTGCAGAAGTGGATGAATTTATATATCATGAATGTTTGATACATCCTGCTCTCTTATGCCACCCAAAGTCAGTCCTCTCTCTATTGGGCCGCTCTATGTTTTCAGAAATATTATTAACATTTTTCTTCTTAATTTTTTAAAATTCTAGGGAATCTCCCTCCAATTAATTAAAAAAATAGCAGAGGGTCAAATAAAGATAGTGTTGTTTTAGTTTTCAGTCCCCCACAAAAAATAAATAAATAAATAAATAGTTTGATTAATTGTTTAAGAGTTTGACAGAACAAAAATTAAATTAATTATGATAAAAATGTATTTGTAACCTTTGAATTAATTAATTTACAATTTATTGTGCAGGCCTAAAACTGTATTCATAATGGGAGGTGGTGAAGGGTCAGCTGCAAGGGAAGCACTGAAGCACAAATTACTCGACAAAATTGTAATGTGCGACATCGATCAGGTAATTAATTAAGAAAAGAAATTATTATGTTTTATAATCTTTGTTCTTGTTTTCTATTGCGTTAACTCGATCATATATACGTATTAAATTTGTAACTATGTTATGTCAACATTTTAATTCAAACGGAAGATGACATTATGCATGTCAAAACAATTAATCCTAATACGAACACAATATTTCGTGACAACTTTATATTGTGGTTTTGATATTTTTTGTTAGTTTCATTAATATAAATAAAAATTTAAGATAGACGTGCAGAATAAAATTTTGGGCCACTTATTGCAGGAGGTGGTTGATTTCTGCCGCACACATTTGACAGTGAATCAGGAGGCCTTTTCTCACAATAAGCTTAATCTTATCATTAATGATGCCAAGTAAGTATGTAATACAATTGGCTAAAACATAAAAGAAAAATTCGAACTCAAGACATCTTCTAGTAAATTGACAACAAATAATATTAGACTAATAATTTGTTAAACTCAATTAAGCATTCACAGTAAGTAATTGGATTCGTATTTGTTGTATATTAAAGGGCGGAATTGGAAAAGAGTCGCGAAAAGTTCGATATAATTGTAGGAGATTTGGCAGACCCAGTTGAAGGAGGGCCTTGCTATCAACTCTACACAAAATCTTTCTATGAACGAACTCTCAAGCCTAAGCTTAATCACGGTGGCATTTTTGTGACCCAGGTACAAACATATTAATAGTAATAATAAACTAAGACCCACTTCTTTTGTCTAATTAGCATTCCGAATGAAGCAAATTAATGTTTACATGATGATGCAGGCTGGACCAGCAGGCATTTTCACCCACAAAGAGGTCTTCACCTCCATATTCAACACAATCAAACAAGTCTTCAAGTGTAAGTCTCCCATTCAACTCTAAAGTTGGTGTGTTAATTAACTTTATATACATTGTTTGTCTATTCCCTAATAGCTTAAACTTTTTGGGTTTAGTGATTGTCTAACACCGTAGCCTTATTTGCATGTTTTTGCAGATGTGGTGGCATACACAGCTCACATACCATCTTTTGCAGATACATGGGGATGGGTTATGGTATGTAATTAAACTAAAGCTACAAAAATGCATTATTAATGTTTATACTAGATTATGTGAAGATTATTGGCTTAAACTTTTTGGGGTCTAATGGTTATAACTAACATATATATATAAACAGGCCTCGGACGAACCTTTCTCTATCAATGCTGAGAAAATGGACAGAAGAATCGAGGAAAGAATTGATGGGGAATTGAACTATTTGAATGGTGCTCTGTTCATTTCCTCTGCAACCATGAACAAAACTGTTTCTTTATCGTAAGAAGATCATCACTTAATTCCTTAACCATCAAATATATTAATACTGCTGAACATTAATTAATTAATTGACGGGTTATTTATATTGTGTCATTTTAGGTTGTTGAACGAAACCCATGTCTACACTGAAGAAGATGCAAGATTTATTCATGGACATGGGGTGGCTTGCCGCCAATGAGGCTCAAGCCACAGGTTTTGGGGGAATTGCTGTACAGCAAAGACAAGTGAAGAAGAATTCATGGGAATTACAGTCATTAATTTTCTTTTAAGAAAAAAAAAATCAAAATTGTTTTGAAGCATTTTGTTTTTCACAAGATATGCTGTTAGCTTCATTGGGTTGTTCATAGGATTCAAAGTGAGACTTTTTTGTAAGCTTATTTTATCTTTCATGAAATGAATTATGAGGCATTCCTCCATTCCATACATACAGAGATTTCTTTGTCACAGAATCAGAATCCTTGTTCTTAATTCCCTGGCTTTCATTTTCTTGGACAGTGTTTGAAGCCCATTTTTAGTGGCTCTATCTAGCTAATTTGTTATAAACAATCAAAAATCAATTCATTGAAGAAAATATATACTTCTTATAATAATCAAACAGAGTTGCACAATATATTTAATCAAACAGAGTTGCAAGATATAGAGGAGAAAATTAAGACATCAAATTCAGGAAAAGATTAAAACTTTCTTCAAGTTCTCTTAACTGGGTCGAAGTTGGAGACCCCAACAACAGCTCCAATAATGACTACAAGCACAACTCCACCAGCAGCAATGCTAAGCAGAAAGTTCTTGAGAGATGGTGCGAGGACAGGCCCTGCAGCCTCAGCCACCTCAGGTATCACCATGGAGGCTGTCAATGCAGCAGCTGTGAGACCTGTCACTGCCTTTTCTTTCAAAGAGGCCCGCACTTTGAACATGTCTTTGGGCTTTGGCTTCACAATTCTTGTTGTCCTAACTGGGAAGGACTTCAATAATGATGCATTGCTTGGCAGGTTTGATCTGTTTTGGGTGGCAGACATTAGTGGCATAGCCATTGAAGCAGAAGCCATTTTGTTTTGTTACTAGAAGTGAGTCTGTTTGCCTTGGATACAATGTATGTGGTGTTATGAGTAGTTGAGGGAATGAAATAGGAGGTGGAAATTGGAGATTTTCAGCTGACGTGTCCATTCAGCTTTATCCTATGTGGCAAATTCTCCACCTGGGTTTGAAGGATAAGGTTATCCTCTAGATTTGGGTTGATCTGCTAGAAATTGATTCCGCTTGAAACTGGGGGTTCACTTTAGGATTCCACTGAAAAATATGCATGGCTCTTGGCAGGCCACATGTTTTGGACTGTGTTAAAGGTCTCAGACCAGTAAGCATCAATGCATCACCATCATTTGTTGCCATCAAAATCATTTGCCAACACTTTCCAGGATTTTAGCTTTCAAAATATGCAGACATTACTGCAGAACATAATTTTCCATGTCAAATTATTGATTGTTGCAGTGAATACTTGATTTCTTACTGAAGAAATTTAAATGAGCACCCAAACATATAGCCATAGAGGGAGATATTTTGCTCATTAATTTAGATATTCTTCAATTTAAACGAAGAATTCTAGAGTTACCTTCAAAAAAGTACAGAAAAATTAAACAACGTTTCATATCATCTATCTGCTAAAAATAAATGTGCTTTCTCCAAAAACCCTACTGACAAAAAAGAAAAGGGAGTGAAATCAAAAAATTCATCAGAGGGTCTTCCTTTTACTCCACGATGAATCATATGTTGGCGACAGTTGCATCTGATTTAACTTGAGTGAGATGAACTTCTTGGGGCAGCAGATAGTATTTGATGGTTAGCTCTTCAAGAATTTTCTTCAATTCCATGACTAGTTCAGTTCTCCGCTTATTCTTTTCTCCAAATTCTTGGAAGTTCATAGTGTGATTAAAATAGAGCGCCATCTTCAACTTATTCACGTTTTCAATCTCAATCACCACCACATTGTGGTTTGGATGCCAATGTTGCGGGTTCCTCTCCAAATAGCTGAACAAGCAAAACAAAATTGCATGAGTGTATATACAAACGAGCAGTACAATTGGAGCTCACTGGTTAAACTGTTTGGTTTCCTGACTTTTAATTACTCAAGTGCAATCATTTGTTGATAATCTAAGAACATAACATATCAAATTATTTGACAAGAAATTATCAATATATATATGTTTATGGACACACACACACACACACACACATGAGTAGAAGCTTCAATTAACTCACTTCTTTATTTTCTCCTTCAGCAAGCCTATCTTCTCCACTGGTGTCGTAAAAGCAATTGAGAAGTCCACACTATCGCCCATATCTGAACTTCTATAATAATTGCTGATGGGTTTTGTGGATAAAACTGAATTTGGATAGTATACCTTCTCGTTGTTGAGTTTCAAGAAGACTGTAGTCAAGATGTTCATCTCCTCAACCATCAACTGTCAGGTTACCAGATATTAAACATTTGAATAATTAATCCAAACATATTGAAGTAAGAGTTGTGTAAGTTACCGCAACACCATCAACAACACAGCGATCCCCAACATCAAATGGGTGCATTACAAATACAAACACGATAGCTTCAAATATAGTCTTGCAAGTGTTTCCAAACATAAAAGCTGCCACTACGAGCTGTGATGAGAGGAAGACAAGTACTTTTGTGGTTGCGATTTCCACCAATAAAAGCCACACTACAATGGTAATAACACATAGGACTGCAGTCACAAGTTTATTCAATTGTTTTACAGCTGTCTTGGTGTCAGTTAAAGCATGAGCTAATGCTTTGCGACCATTGTAGACCTTCACCTGCAAAAAATTAAAACGTAAAAAATGGTTCACCTATTATTTCAGAAATAATCATCTAAAACAGAACTCCAACAACTCAATTGTGGCGCCAACTGAATGAATGATGCTTTATTATTATTATTTCTTTTTCAATCTTGCAGTTCATTTTCAAACATAATTGACTAAGTGCAGATTAAATTTTGCTCTTTATGCTTACTAGAAAATTAAGCAAAATAATGTAAATAGAAGCACAATCAAGTTATCAATTTCTCATTTCTCCGTCCCCCATCTATTATGCTTTTAGAGTCAAAGACTAATATTAGTTTATGTATATGTATGATGGAGAAGTTGAACTCCATGACTACAGAACCAATGTATGGAACTAAGATATCCAAAAGCCAATTAAGAACTAAAACTCAATGTGGAAGACAAGATACATAAAGTAAAAGTGCTTACCACCCAATCTGTTAGAGCTTTTCTGTTAATACGTCCAGTCTCTGATCCCTCAAACAGTGGAAACACAAGATCCACTTCTTTCTTGATCATAAACCTTAAGAGGTCATCCTCCTCAATGTACCTACTCAGATGTAAGATATTTAACAAAAGACCAAATGTGAAAAGAGAACCAGGATATCACAAAATAAGCACAAATAAGGTAGTTTCTCTCACTTAGAACCACGTGGAGCAACATTCATAAAAATGTGATAGGCAGCAGCTGTTGCTTCCATCTCATTGGTAATCTCCTTATCTGTCTGCTCAGCCCCTCCATCTTCCATCTCATCCAATGTATTGGAGATAGTGGACAGCCCTGAACTAGCAACTGCATCCATTAATACCTTCATGGTCCAAGCTGAAACCTTCTCTTGCTTCATCTTATGAAGCTTTGACATATCAATCACCTCTTTCTCCTTCCCAGCCTTAGCCTTCTTTGTCGTCCTGAAACTCAGTTGCCCAGCGCTTGGTGATTTCCCAACCCTCTCTGCCTCCTCTATAAGTGCAGGCCCTGAAAGTGTCTGAAGAACATACTGATGGAAGATTGATTCTTGAATTCTGTCAAAAAAGGTGTTCACATGGAAATTAGATGCTAAGATCTTAAGCAGCAAAGTTTTCGACAACCACAAAAATGCCCCAATAAGAAGGGAAACAAGAGTCCAAGTAACATAATCCAAAATCTTGGTGGAAGTCTTTGATCGCTTAATCCCACGATTGAACAACAGTAGCCATGTGAGAAGAACCAGACCCAACCAGATGAAAACCTGAACACTCTTCTTCATTCCATGAACAAAATACAACACCTTCTTCCTAAGCAAAAAGTTCCTCTCAATCACAAAAACTACAAAATGCATAAACCAATTTGTAACCAACATGCCACAGAATGTCACCAGCAGAAGCACACACCATTTCCAAATCTCCAATCCCCAAGCCATTTTTTTCTTTAATTTCTCAACAGTCAAGCTAGCCACTAAACAACCCACAATGCACAGAAAAACAATCCACTCAACCAAGACCTTAATCTTCACTTTACTACGCTTATCTCTACTCAATTTAACCTTCTTGTAAATCTCTTCGTCCTCCGCCTCTTTAAGCCTGCCCGGAGAGGGCATAACTGGCACCCTCGAATTGATTGAGACAGTCCTGACCGCTGATTTATTATTTGGGGAACCCCTATTGAATGAACCCCTATAAGGGGAATTTGGACCAATCTGCTCTAAGTAACTCTCTTCAATCATATTGGAATCAATGGGGGCTGAAGGCTCACCAAACCTTGACTTGGGTCTGGAGTAAACTGACCTACTGAATGACTTTCTCCTAGTGAGGGTCTCATTGGGGGTGGGGATTTTGGGAGGCTTACTGGGGTTGGCCTGGTTGGGGCTGGATTTTGAAATTTCAGGTGAAGGAAACCCAATTGGAACTGACTTGGACTCCACCTTGTTTTGCTTGGGAGCTGAAGATTCTGGGACTTTTGAAGGAGACCCTTTTGCTTCATTGGTCTCTTCGCTCCGAACTTCCACTACAACTTCACCTCTATTGGAATATTGCTTCTCCGCCATGCTTATTCCGCCGCCTTTAACTTAGAGCTTCCCTGTGACTTTCATTAAAACCCTATCACATTAAACACCAAAATAAAAAAAACTTGCATTAAACCCAAAAAAGAAAGTACGGGACACCAGAATCAGAATCACATTTAAATATCTGAACTTTTCAGACACTTTCAGAAGATACTTTCCTTTTCTTTCTGGATTTATCAGATCTTCAATTTTTTGAATAAAGGTTTGAGCTTTATACAATGGCTTTCTAAACAAACCAACAATAAGCTAATCCACTGAAGTACAACTTGAAAAGAAGTAATTTTCGCGCCAAAAAGATTAAATTAAAAACTATATATTATCTAAAACAGTAAAAACACTAGTTTTAGTGTCCTCACCTGAGTATATATAATCAGACTGGACCTGAGCTATCCAAGGAGCACCCACAAAGTAAAAGATGGAAGATCATTTGCTGGAACAGGAGGTCCTCCTAGTGATTGTTGATTCAGTAGTTTAGGAAAAGTGAGCAACTGGGCTTCAAATCAAATTTTGGGAAAAAAAAAAGGAACAGGCTTGAAGTTTAGTTCTTTGATCATGTTGGGTTTGACTGTTGAGTATTGGGTCACAAAATCTTGGTGGTGATGCTTGAAAAACTTGACAAGAAGCTAAAATCTATCAGATTATGGTGACGTTCATCAGTTCTTTGAACTCGGAAGCTCAGAACTTCAGAAGCAGAGTGTGATTAAGTGAATGAGTAAAGGAGGAAGAGGAACGGTTGCACAGAATTAAATGAGAGAACAGGGACAATTGCAAATGCCTACGAACAAACGCATTAAATATTGTTTAAGCACGAGGTTTTCTGGTTTCAGAAAAATAAAAAAAATACTAAAATTTAGAATACCAAAATTATTAAAAGGGGAACGAGTAACATGCCCCAGTGGTAAGCAACTGACAATATTTGAGGGATGCGAACCCCCATAGTCATAGTCGTCATAGAATACAGCATCAGCGTAACCCTGTTCTCTTAACCCGATAAGGAAATATAATAATGTAAGTGAGAGTATATCTGGAATTTGCATCATGAATAGTTATTTATATATGACAATTAATTAATTAATAATTAGCTTTACAGCTCAGCCGAGTCTGCAGAGCAGGTACTTTTAGGCTACTTACCAAGTAACAAGTACCAAAACCAACAGTGGTCTCATTCGTCAGGGCTCAAAACTCAAAAGCGTGAGTTGTTAGACGATTATTTTCATTATTTAAAGTTGGTAATTAAGTAATTTAAAATTTGGGAAGTGCCTACTGAGTAGTGAGTACTGCCTATTAACATGTTTGTCTCCATGAC